>VDFB02259615.1:0-33714 GCA_007258455.2 Sequoia sempervirens | reverse complement strand
TCATGCTTTAGGCCTATGCCAGCGCTGACGTATTTCTCCATTGACCACAGCCAAATTACCAACTTTAGAGAACAGTATCGTTAATATAAAAGAAAGCATGAAATCTGACATTTACAATATTTTAATAGTGAAATTTTCATATGCCCCATCTTATTTCTCATTAGATTATCTATGACCGCATTATTTAAATTATTTTTATTCGAAAATATATTTTTATTTATTATTTCTATACCAAAAATGTTTGGTTTTCCTTGAAAACGGATATTATAGCAGTTCTGCTCACTAAAAGGAATTCATTCTCCACGTTATGACTTAGTAATGCGCATGCCATAACTTTTGAAATCGAATGGTAAAAGAAATGATTCCGTGAAATTTTCCATTTTCTGTCACTGAAAACATCATGATTTAGGCCTATGTCAGCGCTGACGTATTACCTATTGACCACAGCCAAATTAACAACTTTGGAGAACAGTACCGTTATTTTTAAAATAATCTTAAAATCGGACATTTACATTATATTGTAATGATGAAATTTTCATAGGCATCTTATTTCCCATTTGATTATCTGTACACGCATTATTTACATTATTTGAATTTGAAAAAGTATTTTTATTTATTATTTCTATAACCAAAATGTTTGGTTTTCCTTGAAAACGGATAACATAGCAGTCCTGCTCACAAAAATGAATTGATTCTCCACATTATGACTTAGATGTTGTATAACATTTAGTGGGATGTGCACTACACTTTTTTGAAATCGAATGGTCAAAGAAAAACATTTACCCAAAATATTCGAATACTAAGGGAGGCAGCGACTGCGAGTCAAACGGTTGATCTCAGCCATGACGTTCACTTCCAAATTATGTTATAAATATATTCACCACCTCTCAAAAAATTTGGAAGTGAGGAAAGCAAAAGCAAAGGCAGAAAAAGAGAAGCAAGAGACAGTATCAGTACTAATGGCAGCAAGAATCAAATTGGGAAGTGAGGGATTTGAAGTATCAGCACAGGGATTGGGCTGCATGAGCATGTCTGCTTTCTATGGCCCTCCAAAGCCTGAAAATGAAATGATCTCCCTTATTCACCACGCTGTCTCCAAAGGCATTACATTCCTCGACACCTCTGATGTATATGGTCCTCATACTAATGAACTTCTCGTTGGAAAGGTAGGGTGCCTTCAATTAATCTGATTTTGAGAAGAATTGTCTGGATTCTCGAATGGTTTACTTTAATTTTGGAGCATTTTTACTTGATTTGCAGGCACTAAAAGGAATACGAGACAAAGTGCAGCTGGCTACCAAGTTCGGAGTAAGTTTTGCAGGTGGCATAAGGAATGTTCGTGGAGATCCTACGTATGTTCGTGCTTGCTGTGAAGAGAGTCTGAAGAGGCTCGATGTGGATTGCATTGATCTTTATTACCAACATCGTGTAGATACAAGTGTCCCCATAGAAGTTACTGTATGTGTACTTAACCCTTCTGTGTCCTGAGTCCTCCATTACAGATATAATATGGATTTAATTACTAAATGGGTGGTAGTATTGTCTTTTACCTTGTATTAAGCAAGAAACTCTAAGTTGATTGGTTGAATAATAAGTTTTACTGTTTCAAAGCAGCGTATTGTAAGTTCCAAACTTATTCTGTGATAGTTTAGTCAATTTCAAAACTTATTACCGAGATTTAATCTTTCGAGAATCAGACTAAAATCTCCAATATATCTCTATCAATTGAACTTTCCTAGTTTACCCTGACATATTCTCATTTTGATTTTCTCAATTAAGGTTTACTGCTCAAGTTTGGGACTGCTCATGTTTCTTTTTATAATGATTTGGTTGAGAGGATGGAACAGTATATTTTTAATGAATGGCTTTTGCATTAGATGGAGTTTCAGTCTGGTTGCACTGCTTGCAGATTATACACTAATTTTAAAACACTGTAACTTTATCTTCAAGCTTTTCAGTTTCAGCTGGAAAGCTGTCCTTAAACTTTTGGGTTTTCATTTTTGTGCAGACTTCTAAATTGGAAATTTCAAATTATATCTTAGACATTTTTCCGTCTTGACACTTTTGTTCATTCTCTATCTAAATATGAGTTATTCATGATAAGCTTGAGGAAATACATAATAATAAGTTTGTTTGTGTATCTATTACAACAGATTGGAGAAATGAAGAAACTGGTTGAAGAAGGCAAAATAAAATATATTGGACTATCTGAGGCTTCTCCATCAACCATTCGAAGAGCCCATGCTGTTCATCCCATTACAGCAGTTCAAATAGAGTGGTCCTTGTGGTGTAGGGATGTTGAGGAAGAAATCGTTCCAACTTGCAGGTATATGGGCTTTGAGACCTAGAATTTATCAGCTTAAAGAATCTTATTTTGGATGATAAACACTCCGGTTATAACTTGCAGAGAGCTTGGTATTGGAATTGTGCCGTATAGCCCTTTGGGCCATGGTTTCTTCTCCTCTGGGACAAAGTTGGTTGAAAGCTTCACAGATAGTGATGCTAGAAAGGTATCTGTATCTATTGATTCTTCTTTGCATCAACAGTGTAGCTCTTTGGTAGTTTCTTATTATAGTTATTTGTGATATTCCAATTTTTTCCTCTTAATGCTGACGATTGAACAATAAAACTGCTCTATATTTGCAAGGGAAAACTTAAGAGTTCTATTCTCAGAAAGTTTAGGTTTTTATATATTGTAGAAGTCTAATGTAACTCTATTTGTATGTGTGGGTTAAGGATTTTTAGTTATAAGTAGGAAGTTTAAGAGTTTATTTGTATGGGTTAATTATGAATTTACGTTTCCTATAATTATAACTAGAATGTTATCTGAATTTTTTAAAGTATTATTTTTCAGAATTTGCCAAGGTTTATTAGAGAGAATTTTGAAAGGAACAAGGTTATACTTGAGAATTTATCAGCAATTGCTTTGAGCAAAGGGTGCACCCTAGGACAACTTGCACTTGCTTGGGTTCAACACCAGGGAAATGACGTTTCTCCAATTCCAAGGACAACCAAAGTCAATAACTTAGAGGAGAATATTAACTCACTTTTTGTGAAGCTTACACCCATGGAGATGAATGAAATAGAAGCCATAATATCCTCTAGTGGCATCTATGGAGATCGACACATGAACATGAATTCTACATGGATAAACTCAGAAACACCTCCTTTAAATTCAGGGAAAGGGATATAGTTACTTTTGAAAGTGTTATGTTCTTATGGGTATCTATGTGCAAGCTTAATAAAAAATTCCTCTTTTAGGATAAGGAGATGTTCTATACAGAAGATGCATAAAGCATAAAGCATGAAAATTTTGATCTATATATTAAAGAGTAAATTTTAAAAACACAACCATTTATAATCTGCATTGGTTATATAGAATTATAAGTGTATTATGTGATGACATTTTAAGAAAATTTTGGTGTTCATTTTCAAAAACATGTGATAAACAAGGCTATTTATGTTTATAGAAATTGTTTTGCATACATTCATTTTTTTCAACTAGAAAATATAATTAGAAGATTCCTTTCAATTTCATGTTCAATTTAGATTAAGTAATATTCTTAAATTATGGATATTCAACATCTACGGTAGGTATTTTTCATGTTCATTATAGAGTACATAATGTTGAGGCATCACCCTTCTACTTAACAACGTTGGATACATCATATAAAGTGGGCTTAATGTCACATACTCATTGAAATAAAATTCACCAATTTCTTTCCACTTGATCAATTTTATTAGCTCTACATTACATTTATTTCCTCTGCATGGCATAATTTTATCTCTCTTAGCACATTGAGTAGCTTAGATACCATTAACATTATGTGATTTGTAATATCCCCAATTAAATATATTAAATTTATTCTGGAAAAACTTCACAATTGAGGAAATTGGGAATGAAGAAATTAACACCAAATCATTCCAAACTATAATTAAATCATCAAACATTTATTTAGAATTACTCATTACAAGTCTAAGCATGGAAAAAATCATTTTTTTTATTAATAATAGCAGCCAATAGTAATGATCATCTTCTGCACAAAACCCAAAAAAAGAATCAACTTGAAAGCTACTTCATATTGCCAAAACCCAAACTAAACACCCAACTCCAAAACTCTTAACAACACTTTTGGACAACAAATTTCATAAAGGAAATTCTTCAAATAAAGAGAAAATTGTTGCTAATAAAAAAATACAAACTGAAACCATAAAACTTCATTAAACAAACCTAGTCAACTCCTACAAACTATTTGACAAAAAGAACAATAAAACTATAGACTTTCAACACTATTGCAACCTCTAGATGAAATTATTTTGGACACCCTTGGAATCACTATCTCTTAGCCTCAGTCTCCTTGGTTTACTAGCCTTGGAGATTCTTCCCACTCTCATTTATCAACCTCTACAAGAAAGCTAAAACCCATCAAAGAAAATAATGTGTAGAATATTTATCAAGTTTACCAAAACCAAAATGTTAAAATAACCACTCTAGCAAAACTTGGGTGCCAAAATCTCAATGCCAAAAATGAGGATGTTTGCATGCCAAGAAAGAAATCCCTTGTTTCCAAATACTCTTTAGTCAAACTCCATGCCAAACTACTTTGCAAAATTAAATTGTTAGCATGCACCCAATTAAATACAATTTCCATAACAAGTGCACTTTCCCAAAATGCCACACCCAAAGTTGTCCCCACAAACATTTCATAAATATTTTAATTTTTTTGCCATAGTTTATTTAATTTATTCAAACTAAAATATCATCTCTCTTGGTTCATCTACAAGACGTAATTTACTACTTTAGGAAATCAAACTTTCTAAAAAATAGAAAGTGCTATATTTAGAAAGGGGACATGACAAGTCCTCCCTCCGAAATATTATTTTCCTCAAGCAATGAAGGTTTGAATGGTTGAGAAATTTTGACCATTCCCATGTTGCATCTTCAATTGAAAAATCTTTCTATTTGATTAGGTACTCAATGATACTTTTATTCTTAGCCTCTTGTCTCTTGTTTCCAAGGCCTTCTCAGTTACCAAAATCAACTTACCTCCACCATATAATGGTGGTAATTTAGGTGAAGTCACAACTTCCTGTCCCGCTACCTTCTTGAGACAAGATACATGAAAATCATTATGTATTTTGCAGCTTGCTGGCAATTCCAACTCATAGGCCACCTCCCCAACTTTCCTTGTTACCTTATTGAAGGTCCATAGAACTTGGGCTTGAGAATTTTTGTGACACTTCTCTTCAAAGTACTTTGATTATATGGATGTGAAAGGAGGAAATTTTTTTGCTTTCTTTTTAGGTTTTAGCATCTAGAAGGATAATTATCACTTTCACTCAAGAACAAACCCTTGAGATCTTAGTGCAAAGGTAAAAGAGATGTTGCAAGAGGGTTGTTCTAAGGGTTGAATGCTAACTAAAATTGGGTTCACCACCAAGTAAGAACTTGGAAAGATAAACTAAATGCAAGATGCAACACTAAAACGTAATTCAATGTAGTGACCTATAAAATGACCTAGAAAAATGAATGAAATAGTACATAAATCTACAAAAAGGAATGTGTGCACATGGGAATCTATAAATGGTTGGAAGGATGTTTGAAACACTAGAAAATATGATTTTAATGCTAAGTGGGACTCATTTTCCAAGCTGGGTGAATTAGTCCAATTTCTAGAAAACTCTACGGGAATAGGAATATGCCAAAAGGGTATTTGAATCTGCATAAAATCTAAATTTTGACTAGAATAGGGACTCATTTGGTAGAAGTGGTGAATTATTCTAGTTAGGCTTTTTTGAAGCTTCAAATTCTGATCATTCTCTTCTTTATCTACTCTATCCTTCCCGATTGATCTCTGAATTTGGAACCCTGATTTGCAACCTGTAGATCTTCTCCACGGTTCTCTAAGGCTTGATGACAACTTTGACAACTTTGAATGATTTGAAAAAAATTTTCCAATCTTTCTCCTTAGGAAATCTGCAACCTACACAGAAAAATCATACAAAAAGGAGATGGAGAAATTTTTTTGGGCTAGTGGATAGGGGTTTTCCTTGGTCAAACCCCTTGTTGGTAATTCAACCCTGAAATAGAATGAAATATGAATGTAGAATGATGAATGAAAAAAAATTGATGTTGTAACTCACCAAAACCTAGCAATAAGATGTTACAAACATGTATGCAATGGCTCCACTAGATATACATCTTGAATCTTGCTTGAATGTTGATAGATCTTGAATGAAATGCTTGCTTCAATCACAAAATCCTACACCACAATTGTTAGCTCTAAAACAACATGATGCATGAAATCCTTGACATGATGATTGATGCTTGAATGCTGCTCTCAAATTCTTGATAATCTACCCTTGAATGCTATTGAATTCCTTTGACTACTCTGATGAACTCAAATTTTCTATAAGAATGCTCATTCAACTTGCTAGGTGTAAAATGAATGTTCAAGAAACATGTATTTATATTCATTTATGCAAGAATTCCCAAAATTACAACACTACAAGGCAACATCAAATCTAGGAGGGTAAAATCCTACCAAAAATTTGAATTAATTTTGATTTTGAGCCACATGGGCCTCATTCACCCAAGGTAGAGAATGAGTTCCACGAAGCCTAAATTTTGGGACCATTTTTTAAAATGCTTAGAAATGTGTAAAACTAGGTCTGAGACCCAAAAATCTAGGTGGGACTCATTCATCCAAGGTGGCAAATGAGTCTTATATCACTAAATATGGGCCATTCAAGCCTAAAACACCTAATTATGATTGGGTAATGATTTGTGTCAAGATTATCCTCAAAAAGATGCATTAAATGAGGCCTATGGATGCAAAATAGGGCCAATTAAGGCATAAGAAAGTCCAATTATTAATGACAATCATAAAAATGTGTGAAAGTGGGTCACAACACTTTACACTAGTTTAAAATAAGGAAATATTAAGATTAAAAAGAGGCTATCTACATGTAATTAATCAATAAGTCCTTAGAAAAGTGTGAAAGTGAGTTATAACACTTCACAACACTTTATCAAGGTACATTTAAATCCATTAGTTCACAAGGGCCCAAGTCCTAATGTAAATGTGTTAACCACATTACAACACTAAATAATGGTAACATTAGGCTCAATTCAACAAGGAGGGCCCAAACAAGTGTGAAAATGTTCTCAACGACATTTTTTGACACTACATTTAGCCCCCACTTTAGTGAGAGGATGAACTTTCTTCAAACTCTCACTAAAGTAGACAAACACACATCAAGAGGGGTCCAAGTGCACCAATGCTAATAAGATGAGATGAAAATGATCAAGAGGGGTGATCAAGCCCCTAGGATCAAGTTCCCATGACAAACCAACATAGGCACAAAAGAACACACATGAGAGTGATATAAAGAGAAACAACAAAGCACAAGCATACACTATCAAAGACGAAAAGAGAAAAGGTAAAATGATAAAAGAGTCAGATCAAGCTTCGACCATTTTTCCATCACATTATGGATCAAATATAGGTTGTTTATCCAAAAAAAATGCAATCTCACTCTAAGGAAATAGAACTCTTGGTTGTCCACTGGGTGAGTATCTGAAAGAGGTGAGACACACACACACACACAATTGGTATGCACTCACACTCACATACAAATGGCTATGGGGAAATTTATGCCTTAGGTGGGCTTCTTGCTCAAGTGATACCAAAGTTATACATCCTAATAACTTTAGTAAGGCACCACCAAAAAAATGGTTTTCGAGCATCATGAGTAAATCAAAACTTCATATGCTTAAATCTCATGAACAAAAAAGATGGCTCTAGAGTCATACAAGGTATATTATTCAAGGTGGCCATATAACTACAAATGAAAAATGAAAAATATGGAATGGTCAAAGGATTCTTGCTTAGTTCATTTGAGGTCTCTAACTTGGGGAACATTGTGCCTAATGTCTCCAAGGGAGGACCAATCAAAGAATAACAGATTCACAACTTAGGGGATGCAATGTGTCACATCAAGCCACTAAGAGGAATGTAATATGTTAAGAGAGATAATGTTCTTGAAGGACATCACACCCAATATCACCACTAAGAAAAAAACATATCGTATAAGGTAAGAAGACTACACCATGAACCATGAAAAGAAAAATGCAAAGAATAATGCCAATGTATGCCCCCACTTTAAAGAAATTTCTAAACACCATGCTATGAGAAATTACTTTAAAGTAGAAAATGATAAATTATAACAATAAACACAACATGAGAGCTAACTTGGAAAGCCCTATGAAAATTCATATGTTTTCGGGTAAAGCCATGCCGTGTAAAAGAAATGGAAAGAAAGGGGTTTCCCCAAAAATTAACACACCAAACACATGAGGGATCTATGGATTTTGGGTTAGTATGTTATTGCTGCAATGTTATTAAGAGAGCTTGGAACTATAATCATTCCCCAAATACACATAAAATTGGAAGAAACATGAATGTATCGACACCTTGCATCATCCCCAAAAGGAAAAAACAAGAAAAATGGAAAAGAGATAAAGAGAGAGTAGAGGAAGAGCCTTTTGGGTCAACATGGAAGAGATATGAATGTCTCAATGCCTTGTATCATCGCCAAAAGGAAAATAGAAGACAAGGGAAAATGATAAAAAGGTGAAAAGTAAAATATTGACGACATAGAGAAGAATGAAGGTACAAATAGAGGAATTCCACAAAGAGAGAGAGAGAACAAAAAAAAAACCTCAAAAGGGATCACATCACGCACATGCAATCACACAAATGAAAAGGAAAAATGAAAAAGGATAGTAAGGCACATGCAAGTTAACCTAAAGTAGGTTGTCTGCATCCCAATATTAGTCTCTATAAGCGGAAGGCAAGCAATGAACCTAAGGGACAACAAAAAATTCCTTACTTGGACAAGGCTATCTACTTCTTTCCCCCACTGAGTGCAAGTCTAGAATGAGCTGAGGTAGGTGATGGGAAAGATCATGTAATAGTGAGAATAAAATGTTGTACAACTATTTCATGACAAGGTGTGGTAGGGATATGTTCTGGAATCACTTGATAACAATTGTCATTATCAAAGTGGTATTTACTCGATGATTTTGTATGCATGAAACTCATAAGTACTATGTCCAAGAGTTATGTGATATTGACAATGTGGAACCTTGGCATCTTTACGGTATAGTATTAGTCTATCTTTCATAGGTGGCAATAGTATAAATCCTTAGTTTAGAAGTATTTGTAATATTTTGTCACTTTTAGGTGGTAGGAAAGGGAATTTTAATTTCTTGAGTTTGTAAGGCCTTTTGTGTTTGCTATATCCACCAACTTCTATAGTTGAAGGTTGAGGAGGAGGACCTAAGGTAGTCCTCTCATCATTTTTATTGTTATGAATCATTGGTTGTTCTTTAGGGAGAAGCACATTCATATCAGAAGAAGGATCTAAGATAACCGTACCATCTCTATGAACCCTTAGGTATTCTTTAGGAGGACTTATGTTGAGAGGGGGATCTTGATATCCTATCCCTTTAGTTTCTTTAGTTGATATTTTCTCTAGGAGTTGATGAATTTCATGTTCATTTGTTGTATCACATCCTTGTTTACTCAAGATTGTGAAGCCTTTTCCATATGTCTCTTCTAGATTAATGCGAGTGTTTGTTACTTTGTTACCATAAAATGGTTGAGTGTTGGGTTTTTTAGAGGATCTAGGTTCACCTATTATAGGGAACCTAGGTTTAGCTTTTGTTTCAGTTTTAGGATGTAAGTAACCAAACATCTCAAGAGGTGGTATCATAGGGGGTGTTGGTTGTTTCATGGATGGATAAAATGTTGCATTAGATTAAAATTTGTTAAGGAAATCATTTAGGAATGTATTCATGATATCATCATCTTCTCTAATGATGTCAAAATCATGAGGAGGACATGCATTAGGAGTTGAGAGAGCATGAGTAAGTTCAATTTTGTTAGGGTCATTTCCAAAATCACAACTTGAGACATCCACTAAAGACTTCAAGGACATCCATAGTTTTCCAAAGAACATATCCATAATGCAAATCTCAGATTCTAAGCTATACAAAATGGTGAAATTGAATGCTCTAAATGCAACTTTAAATTTAATCAATGAACAAGATGGATGAAATTAAACTATATGTAATGAATTGAGTGAAACAAAAGATCTAACAACTAAAATGAAAAGGTAATAATACAAAATGGAAACTCAGAAACATAACTTTGAATGCCAAAAAGTGTAGTGCAAAATATGCAGAGGGGCTGATTCGCCCAAGGTGGCAAATGAGTCCCAATAGGGATTTTTTTCAAAATTTTCAAAACTTTTATATTGAATTTTATGATTTTTATGTTGTATGATGTATATCCTAAGTGAAAATCTAGATTTTGTTTGATTTTAAATGAAATGTGATGCAAAAATGCAAGCTATATGAGATTTCACTAATGCAAAATTAGAAACCCTATAATGCAAATTAACCAATGCAAGTCTTAAAGAAATGTTAATACAAGACAAATCTAAGATTGTGATGCACTCTAAATAAAAATTTTAATTTTCTATTGTAGGTTCACAAAATGAAAGGTGGAAAATATTTTTTCTTTCCTTTTAGGGTTTAGGAACTAGAAGGACAATTTTCACTAACTTTCACTCAAGAACAAACCCTTGAGATCTCAATGCAAAGGGAAAAGAGATCTTGCAAGAGGGTTGTTCTAGGGGTTGAATGCAAACTAAAATGGGGTTCAACACCAAGTAAGAACTTGGAAAGATAAATGAATTGCAAGATGAAACACTAAAACCTAATTCAATGTAATGACCTATAAAATGACCTAGAAAAGTGAATGAAACTATACATATTTAAGCTACTAAAAGGAATGTGTGTACCTTGGAATTTGGAAATGGTTGGAAGGAGGTATGAATCACTCAAAAAAATAATTTTAATGTTGAGTGGGACTCATTCGTCAAGCTGGGAAAATCAATCCAATTTATGGAAAACTTTATTGGAACAAGAATATGCCCAAAGGGTATCCAAATATACAAAAAATTGAATTTTGACTAGAACTGTGACTCATTCGCCAGAAGTAATGAATCAATCCAGTTAGGCTTTTCTGAATCTTCAAATTTTGATCCTACTCTTCTCTACCTGCTCTGTCCTTCTTGATGTATTTATGGATCTAAAACCCTGATTTGCAACCTGTAGGTATTCCCCAAGGTTCTCCAAGGCTTGGTGACAACTTTGACAACTTTTCTCCAATCTTTCTCCTTATGAAATTTGTAACATAGACCTACAAATCACACAAAAAGTAGAGGGATAAATTTTGTTGGGTTAGTGGATAGGGGGGGTTTTCCTTGGTCAAACCCCTTGTTGGTAATTAAACCTTGAAATAAAATGAAATTTGAATGGAGAATGATGAATGAACAAAATGTGATGTTGCAACTCACCAAACCCTAGCAATAAGATGTTGCAAACATGTATGAAATGGCTCCAATGGATGTATATCTTGGCTCTTTCTTGAATGTTGATAGATCTTGAATGAAATGCTTGCTTGAATCAGAAAATCCTATACCACAATTGTTAGCTCTAAAACAACATGATTCATGAATTCCTTAACATGATGATTGATGCTTGAATGCTTCTCTCAAATTCTTGATAATATTCCCTTGAAAGCTCATGAATTCCTTTGAATGATCATTCAACTTTCTAGGTGTAAAATGAAAGAAAGAAACTTGTATTTATACTCAATTATGCGAGAATTCTTGAAATTACAACACTACAAGATAACATCAGATCTAGGAGGATAAAATCCCACCAAAATTTTGAATTAATTTTGATTTTGAGCCACACGAGACTCATTTTCCAAAGGTGGTGAATGAGTCCCACTAGGCCTAAAACTAGGTTTGAGACCCATAAATCTAGGTACGACTAATTCACCCAAGCTAGCGAATGAGTCCCAGATCACTAAATCTGGCCCATTCAATCCTAAAACACTTGAATATGATTGGGTAATGATTTTTGTTAGGATTATCCTACAAAAGATGCATTAAATGAGGCTTCTGGATGTAAAATAGGGCTAATTAAAGTATAATAGAGTTTAATTATTAATGACAATCCTAGAAAAGTGTGAAAGTGGGTCACAACACTTTAAAATAAGGAAAGAATAAGATCAAAAAGAGGTTATTTAGTTGTAATTAATTAATAAAACCTTAGAAAAGTGTGAAAGTGAGTTACAACACTTCACAACACTTAAGCAAGGTACCGTTTAAATCCATTAGTTCACAAGGGCCCATGACCTAATGTGAATGTGTCAACCACATGGGTTAGTGCAAGATCATGGGGATCCAAACTAGGCCCTTAAGTGGTATTTAAATTCAGAAAATAGAGGTAGGCAACTTGACACAATAATTTGAATAGGTTATTAATATAATTTGAAAAATATGTAAGAAAAAACTTTCTAGAAAATTTAATGTAGTTTCTATGATACTAACTAGTCCATTTGTGGAAAAAAGTAAATCTATTTTGTAAAATTTTGAAATTTCAATTTATTAGTACTAAATTTTTAGGAAGAAATAAAAAGTAGGTGTATGTCTAACCAACTTAAGTACAAGAAAAAATAATATATGTTTTTTGAAAATTTCAATATAAGTAGAGGGCACATGTCGAGATGTGCCACATTTTTGTTTTGTAATTTTTTGCAAGTAAATATTTAGTTATGAATTTTTTATTAGAACTTTTTAAACATATTAAAATGTGTTTTTCTAACCACCATAACTTGGTAAAAAAATTATGAAATTCATTTTTTTCTTTTTAACATCTAGTATGGGAATCATATAATGTGTCACATCTTTTGGATCTGAAAAATGTTTTTGATATTAAAGGAAAAAAGGGGTTTTACAGGGACCCAAAACCACATAGTTTACAACAAAAAGGAATAAGCATTAAAGATACCAAAACAAAAAGGATACAAAAAGAAAAGATCCCAGGAAACACAACAGCCACCAACTGAAGACCAGCAAGGGCGACCAAAGAAACCCAACCAAAAAAACCAGTAAAAACCCCCAACTAACCTAAGGATTTAAGAGCCGCAATAGCCTCAGCTTTGAGATTGTGCATATCCTTTGTGTACTTCTTTAGGGCCTAAACTAATCGGGGCGTAGGAGGAGTCTTCCTCTTCAGAATAACTCTCGTCCTCTTAGAGATACCAGCATCCTTAGTCCTATTTTTATCCTTACCAGCTTTCAAATGCACAATCAGAGAACCTTGATGTGAATTTTCTAGTTTCTCACTCATTGCATTAATAACTATGGCATTATGCTTTGCCATTCTGTAATTGTGCTTCACAATAATTTTCATTGTGTTTTTCATTTTTCCAATTTCATCTTCCAAGCATCTGACTTTACCTTCATTATCCTCAACCCCCATCCTCATCTTATCCTCATTCCTCCCACCCTCCGCAGTAAAAAGGGAGCTGACTTTAACTTCCAAATCCTCTAGCTTGTTGTTGAGAGCCCTATTTCTGAGATTAAGGTCCTTAATTTCATGGAAGGCCCATTTCATAATTCTGAAGTAATCTACAACACCATTTCTGGCAATAGCCAAGATATCCCTAGAAACTCACGGTCTTGTTTAAAATAATGGTCATCAGGGTTTAGGTCTCTAGGGAATTTCAGTGTGTTTTCTTTGTCTATAGCAAGATGGGATGAGTAAGAGTTTTGGCTAGCATTAGGGGCCTCCAAAATGTCCTCCTAGGATTCCTCAAAGTAAGAGACCAGTTTATTAACAGGGGACTATTTTTGGGTGGGCTTAACTTTCTGAATAGAGCAGCTGGGGTTTTTATCTTTTGAAACAGACCAGCTGGGGTTTTTGACATTGCTAGAATTCTTAAGCGGGGGTTTACCCTGCTAGATTTTCTTGCCATAGTTTGGGGAAGGGAGAATTTCTTCATTCCTCTCAGGGTCAATCTTGTTAATATCCTCTGACACACTATCTTTAGTGTCCTCATCTTTAGAGGGTGAAGCCCAGATAGGGTTGGATAAGGCTGGCATATTTTGAAACTATTCATAAATAAGCCTAACAGAATTGGGTACTTCTTACGATCTTTCTTATGATCCTCCAAGCTATTACTCATGGAACAATACAAATAGTAAGGTAAAGAAACCCTTACCTTATGATGGAAATAGTTGAGTAGGGAAAAGTGGTAATCATAGACCTTGGTGAATCTACCATCTAAGGTAATGTATTCCATGATGATTTTGAGAACCTTCCTCCATAATGACTTAATAGTATCAGCTTCAAAGTAATTGTTGGAGACTTTTATCATCTTAGTATTCTCTTTTTCTTTCCTGTGGAATCTAATAACCCCCTCATTAGAGAACCTTCTATCGTGAAATAATTTCATTCCCTTAGTAGACATGCTCGTGACCTCTTCAATGAGGTTCTTGTCCACCTTAACCTACCTCCCAAACAAAATTATTTCTCTATTCTTCCATTTTTTATCAAACTACTTGGTGGCCTTCAAATCAGGTCCATGAAGCTTTTCAATGAAAGGGAGTAGCCCACCACGTTCACTTTTTCCCAAACCTTCAGGTTCCTATTATGCATTTCGTAGCTTTTCAACTCCACCCTTTTCCCGTCTCCACCCATTGTCACAAGAACCTCTCTACCAGAGCAAGAGTCCTGAAATAAAATGCTGCAACTGAACCAAAGATCCCACAAAATGTGCTACCTCTTACTTCCAATTAAGATATTAGATGTGCAGCCCCATCAAATCTAATGATGTTGAAGTACTTGGCCCTACTCTCTTTCATCATCAAAAAAATTTGTTGCTTTCCCATGTGTGATATCATAATTTATTAAAGCCCTTACATCAACACCAAGATCACTGAGGTTCTACCATGTTACCAACCCATTCTATTTAACCATTCATTAGCAAAAAAATCAGCCACGTTGTTGGCTTCTCTGAAAGCATGAGTTAGTTTTACTTTATCAAAATTAGATAAAAGGGATTTAGCCTCTTCAATCTAGCTATTGATAGACCATGATGGAGGGGAATTCCCTAGGAGGCAATCAATAATGTTTTGTGAGTCTCCTTCAAGCCATAAAAATTTAATATTCCTACTGACTGCCAAATTAATCACTTGAAAGGCTTCAATTACTTCAGCCACATGATTAGTTTGAGATCCAATGGGAGTAGCCACCACTGCTAAGAAATTACCATTTGAATCCCTAATCACACCTCCATAGCCAACCCTAGGTTTCCCTTAGCTGCACCATCAAAATTAGCTTTAGTCCAGCCACATGGAGGAAAACTCTAGCACACCCCTATCCTATCTTTTTTAGTAGGTTTAGAAGCCCTTGACACATAATTTTTAATCTTCCACTCCTTGGCTATCTTTAAGTCATATGGAGAGAATAACACTACCTCCTTTTTATTCTCTTGTTAACAAATGATATTAAAATTTTCAACAATTAACCTAAAGGTTTTTTCAAACACATTGTTCTCTGAGGTTTCCTTGTCCCTGAAGAGTCTATTATTATGTTCTTTCCACACACCTCATTCTATATAGGGGGAAGTAAAAGCCCATAATATTTGAATAAAAGGATTCAAAGAAGGAGCTTTCCATTGAGAAAAGAAGTCTTTAATAGTATAAGGAAACACCCATGATATGTTCTAGAGAGTCATGAACTTACCCCATATAGTAGTAGTAAATGGGAAATGGAGAAACAAGTGATTAGAAATATTTGCCTCATTCTTGCAAAGATAGCATCTATTAGGTATCTGGAATCCACGCTTACAAAGATTTTCAACCGTGAGCACTTTGTTTTGAAGAAGGATCCAAAAAAAAAATTAACTTTAGGGGTCAGATGTTTTATCCATGCCCTGGACCAAAAGGGAGAGGGGGACTAAGAAAAATACAACAAAGAGATAGTCAAAGAAATAGAGTAGTTTCCCAAAGGGTTATCTGTCTAGACTAAGAGGTCATCTTGTTGATTCAAACCCATCCTAACAACTAGCAAAGAAGAGTGGATCAGAGCAAGCTCTAGGCTAAGTTGGCATAAGTCCACCCATCCCCCATCATGCCATTAGTCCTTAAATTGAGTACCAAAAGTCATTTTTCAAATTTCAACCCACCTGTTAAATCTCTCATTATTAATTAGGGGTTCCTTTAGCAACCATCTATCCTCTTAGAACTTAGCTTGATTTCAAATTCTTATATTCCATCCAACACCTAAGTCCACAATCTTTCTCCCAATGATCATATAATTCCATCATGTTGATCCACGGGGCAGAGACAAAGAATCCAACAAGGTCTTAAGAGATCCACAATTAGCCATATATTTACTTTTTAAGATGTCTTTCCATTCACCATTAGATGAAAATGATCTCCAGATTTTCTTAGCAAGAAGCATCTTATTCATCATTCTAATATTTCTTAGACCTAGTCCACCCATATTCTTTGGCGTACAAAAAAGATCCCATCCAATAAGAGGCATTCTCTTTCTTTCTTCAACCCCCAACTAGAGAAATATTTTTTGGATTTTTTCAATAGCATCAGCATATTTAGCAGGGATTTTGAAAAGACTTAAGGCATAAATCGGAAGGTTCTAAAGAGAAGCTTTGAGGAGCTAGATTTTTCCTACTGAACCTATCAACCAACGAAATCCAAAAGGAGTTAGGAGGTTTAAGGCCTAATGACAGTCCAAGGTAAATGGAGGGTAAGGATTCCACTCTATAACCCAGAATTTTGGCTATCTTGACTTGTCTGTGATCTCGGGTGTTAAAAAAGAAAATAGAACTTTTCAATCTATTGACTGACTAGCCAGAAGCTCTCTCATACTCATCCAAAAATATTTTTAGATTGTTAGCTTTAGTCACCGTAGACCTCCCCATCAACATGGTATCATCAACAAACAGTTGATGAGAGAAAATCAGTCAGATCTAAAAAATGTTAAATTGTCTGTAAATTATAGATTTTTTCAATCAACCTATCAATCAAGACTTTAGTCGTAATACATGTAGAAAATAAATAATAATTATCTATTAAATTAAAAATAAGGCATATCTTATATTGGCATAAAGTTGAAAATTTACTCAATAAACCCTTTTCATTTCATGAAAATTGGATAAAAGAACATTGTCAGCCACTTTTTGTCATATTGCCACTTTTTGGACCCACATGATCTTGCACTCACTCACATTACAACACTAAATGAAGGCATCATTAGGATCTATTTATAAAGGAGGGACCAAACAAGTGTGAAAATATCCCCGATGACATTTTTTTGACACTACAAGATGGAATATTACAAAGACCAAGTTAGCAACCTCAAAAACCCTCTCTATTCTCTTTTGATCCACATACAACATTTTTTGATTTTTTGCATGCTGCAAATTCTTCTTATGTAACCTCCAAATCTCCTGACTTTGTTGGACAAAGTCACCTATTGTTAGATCTTTGCTATATGAAGAAAATAAATCAACAAAAGAAAGTGCATCATAGCCATATAGAGCCAAAAAATATGACTTCCCTATGGAAATGTGATAGGATGTGTTGTAACAATACTCCCCTAAGTGTACCCATTTTACCCATATTTATTTGAGATGTAGTTCCTCAAATATCCTTTTATCCATTTGTTGATAATTTTTGTTTTCCAATCTATTTGGGGATGGTAGCTTATGTTGGGGGTGAGCTCTTTACCTATCAAATGAAAAAATTCTCTCCATAAAGAGCTAAGAAATCTACTATCCCTATCAATAACAATATTTCTTGGAAAGTTGTGTAATTTGAAAATCTCTCTGAAGAATAGCTCTGCTACTTGCAATGCCTTAAACTTAGATTTGATAAGAAATAAATGTGCATATTTTTTCAATATATCAACCACAAAAATAATGCAATCTTTACCTTGAGCTTTGGAAAAACATGTAATGAAGTCCATGGATATGCTCTCCCACTTCTGCTTAGATATTGAGAGTAGCTGAAGAAGTCATGCTGGAAATGTCTATTCTCCTTTCTTCTATTGGAAAACCATGCATTCTTTGATATCCCTTAGAACATCCTCTTTCATTCCCTTCCATTAAAATCTCTCTCAAGTTTTTTTTTAGGTCTTACAATACCATTCATAACTAGACATGAGTGTGTCATGAAATTTTCATAGTATCTTCTCCTTGATTTTGGATGCTCAGACCAAATATATATCTTGTTCTTGTAATACATCAACCTATCAACAATTTGGTGTACTTGTCATCCTCAACTTTCTCATCTAAGATATTAGAAAAAAAAAATTCTTTAGCATATACTATGAGATTATAGAAATTTTCTAATCAACTGTAACAAAGAGATAGAACATAAAGATGGTTTCTTAGAGAGAGCATAAATGACAGAAATTTTCTTCCCCTTAACATAGTCTAGCTCAAAATCACAAGCTTTCAATTTAAACACCCATTTCTATTGATGATCATTCAAATCCTTTTGATTATAATGTCACATATTATGATCAGCCTTAACCATAAACTTCTCACAAACAAGATATTGTCTGAACTTGTCTAGTGCATGCATAATTGCCAACATTCTTGTCATAAATAGAGTATTATGTTTCCAATTGGTTAAGTTTCATGCTCTCAAAATTTATTGGACGTCCTCTTTGGGTTAGAAAATCCCCCAATACCTTTCCTAGATGCACCACACTCAACAACAAATGGAAGAGAAAAATCAAGAATTGGAAGCACTGGGCATGAACTCATTACCTTTTTGAGCTTTTCAAATGTACCTTGAGCATCTTCTATACAAATAAAAATTCCTTTCTTAGTTAAATTGGTCAAGGGGGTAGAAAGATAAGAGAAATCTTTGAAAAAATTTCTACAGTAGTTGCATAACACAAAGAACCCTCTCAACTAAGTAAGATTAGTTGGTGGAGGCCAATCTATGATAGCTTGAATCCTTTGTTGGTCAACCTACACTCCCTCTGAGCTTATGAAATGTCCCAAATATAAAATTTTAGTCACCCCAAATTCACATTTTGATAAATTACCATAAAATATTTCTACTCCAAAATCCCAAATTTTTTATCAAAATGTTCTAGGTGCTCTTTTCAAGTCTTACTATAAATCAATATATCATCAAAAACACCCAAAAAAATTTCTTGAGTTTCCTAATGAAGACCTTATTCATGCAAGATTGGAAATTTTTTGGTGCATTTTTTAGACCAACTTACATGGAAAAAAACTCAAAGTGTCCAAAATGACATCAAAAAGCAATTTTCTCAACATTATCTTTCCTCATGTAGATTTGGTGGTAACTTGACTTGAGATCAGTGTTTGAAAAGTAAACTCCATGCAACTCATCAAAAAGTTCATCTATCCTTGGGATGAGGTATCTTTCTCTAACAGTCTTCTTGTTTAGGGCTCTATAATCTATGCACATTCTCAAGGTTTCATCCTTCCTTTTAATCAAGCCTGTAAAAGATGCAATTGGACTAGAGCTAGGCCTTATAAAACCTAGGTCAAGAAGTTCTTGGATTTTTTTCTCTATTTCCTCCTTATAACCACTTGGATGATGGTAGGGAGTGGTGAAAATGGGTTTGGTGCCTTTTTATAACTCAATGGCATGATTAAATCCTCTATCAGGTGGTAATCTAGGAGGTAAACATTTGAAAATTAAACTATGCTTATCAAGAAGTGACTGAATTTTAAAATGGATTCTATCTTGCTTCTTTGAAAAGCTTGTAGTATGGCTCAATATTTTTGTTTCCCAAGCTACTTGGCCCCTTTGAAGAGTCATCTCCATCCTCTTAGATGAAACTACCTCAGGATCTCCATTTGATATGCCCCTTAGCAAAATTTCTTTCCCATTGGATTGAAACTTGAATTCCATGGTTTAATGATTTGTATGATATCCTCCAATAGAATGTAGTCATTAAACACCAAAGGAAACATAATTTTCTCCTATTCCAACCATATAGAAATAATCACATGCCTCGTATTCACCTAGAAATTCATTTTGATTTTTCAGACTACTCAAGCGCATGTTATAGTGAAACCATCCGCCATGGTGACACTGAATCCTTCAAAGTCATTTATCTTTAATCCTCTCTTAGATACATATCCCTCATTGATAAAGTTGTGGGTTGCACCACTATCAATGAGAATTATGGTCCTCTGACCAACTATATCTCCATTGACTCTGAAAGACTAGTCTGTAGGTCCTCCAAATAGGGTTACTATAGACACAAAAAATATATAGATTGATCCCATGCACCTGATCTTAATTTTACTAACACCAGTTCATCCTAAATCATCTTCTTAGCTAGTCATCACCTTTCATCCCTTAATTGAATAAATAAATTTTATCTGATTAAGTCATCATCTCTTGTTAATTAAATAAATCATTTTATTTAATTAACCTTTTAGTCCCTCTTTTAGTTAAATAATTCATTTTATTTAATTAAATCTCTAAAGTAATCCTATTAAATTAAATAAATTAATCTTTATTTGATTTGATCTAACACCATTCTCTTAAATTAAATAAATCAAACTTTATTTAATTAATTCTAAAATCATATTCCTCTCAACTTTGATTTAAATCAATCCAAAAATCTAAATCAAATAGTCACATCAACTAATCTCCTATTAAATTAATCAAATATTGAATAATTTAATCTTAATCACTTGAATCCTCTAGATTTTTTAACTTGCACATATAAATCGTTTCTTTGATTTAATAATTCCCTAATTACTTTCAAAATGGCATCAAAAAGGGAATATTCCTCCAAGTTTGAAAATCCCGCCAAATGGATTTGTCCTTCCAAGAAGGCATCCATTTCCTCTTGCATGTCCTTGTGCATTGAGCCAAGTGTAATTTAATTCATTCCTTTCTCCCTCCAACAAGTCATTTCATGATTTTCAAATTCCACCTAATATAATTTATTATGCACATTCATCAAAATGTGCTCAAGCTTCCTCCATTAACATCTTGACAAGTGGCACTTGGCCATTGGATGTTCAATAATCCCACATTGCTCCATTTTTCCTCCTCTTCTCTCAATTTCATATATAAATAAGAGGATTTTCTTCTCACTTTGGGATCCAAGGGTTATGCATTTTGAATCCACAACTTAGAGCAAAGTTACTATCTTCACATTTAGAAAAATTTCATCCATTTCCATAACATTTTCTATTATCATGGCTAGGTTATTGCAGATTTTATCAAGGAATCACATTGTTCTTCATCACCAAGTGGATCAACCTTCATCAAGATCATTAAGTTTCCTAAGGAGTTGGGAAAGGGCCAATTTCCACATCAAATTGGCACCAATTCCCCCATGGGATTGAGAGTTTGGATGTTTAAATAGGATTTTATTGCTTTTCTTGTTTAGTTCTTCATTGTGCTTCCTATTTTGAGCATTGTAGATGAATTTCATGGGGAATCTTAGTTCTAACTTGCATTTGGATCTAATATTGTGTTATTTGCTATATTTGTGTAGGTCTAGGATTGGGGTTCACATTTTGGTGCTAGAAGGAGGGAAAATCTCAAGTTCTTAACACATTTTTGGACAAAATTTCATGCTTTTTAGTGTTTTTTGTTAGGATTTAGGTGCCATCAACCTTGTAAATCCTTTAATTAATTATTCTCCTAAAGTGTTTTCAACATTTACCAATAAGAGGTGAAACCATTTAACCAACGATGGTGAAAGAGACAATGTAAATGTAGTGTTACCATTATCGTTTATCATTTAGGAAAAAGAAAAAATAGCTAGGCATCCCACTTGGAATCTTCTAGAATGAGGTTGTTAGAATGTTGTAAGAGCATGTATGACATGTTTGATAGTTTTCATAAGATGCTATGATAGTATGACAAATTCCTATGACAAAATATGCTATCTTTGACCCTAGGTGCTCATGCATAAGTTATGCCTTATGATAGTTGTAAGAGCATCTGTAAGAGGCTATTTTTAGGATGCCATGACCATTTCATGAATGGAGGCGTGGGTTTTTCTAGGTGGTATTTGAGCCTATTGTTTGGTGAAACCATGGTGGTTTTCATCCTCACAAATCTCTTTAAATAGGGGCCTTGAGCTAGAGTTATTCAATTCATTTTTGCAGGTTTGCAAGGTAACAAGGTGCTGCAGGATTTTACAGGGATGATAAGAGAAGTCTATTGATGCATGTAATATTTCATAATATTATTAATATACTTGCCTCTCTTTCGGTGGTGGATTTTTGTCCCTTTGGGGTTTCTCCACGTAAATATGTTGTTGCATGTGTTATGATTCTTCTATCTCTCTCTCTCTCATTCTTTCTTCACACTAAGGCTAAAGGTTAATCTACATATTTCAGATTTTCATTCACCTATTTAAGTTCATATTGCAAGCTTTCTTCACCTTGATAATCAACATTTGGTATCAGAGCTAATGGTTTTGTTAAGGAAGGGAGGCTTTCCTTTTAAAGTGTTGAAGGTTTTTGCTACAGTGGGAGATTTTGTGTTGTGAGTTTTGTAGATTTGTGAAAGATTATATACCATGGCCTCCACCTCTCATCAAGATATTGAGAAGTTGAATGGAAATGGTTATGAGATGTGGAAGTTGAAAGTAGAGGATCTCCTTGAGGAGAGAGATCAATGGTTACCATTTTCAGTCAATAAGAAGCCATCTACTTCAACCTTGTCAGATGAAGATTGGAAGAAGTTAGAAAAAAAGGCTCATGGGACCATTCAATTGTGTCTAACTAATTTTTTCCTCCTGAATGTCTCTTCAAAAGACACAACATACAAGCTTTGGAGGAAGATAGGTGAAATCTATGAAACTAAGAGTTTGACTAACAAGTTGTATCTGAAAAGATGTTTATATTCATTAAAGATGACGAATGGTGATTCTATTTCTAAACATTTGAATTTTTTTAATTTGATTATAAGTCAGCTTGCATCTATTGATGTTAAAATAGAAGATGATGATAAATGTATTCTATTGATTTTCTCTTTGCCAGAATCTTGGGAAAATTTAATTATGGTTATAACAAGTGGTGGTGCAGAACCTAAGATGGATACTGTTATTCCTATACTTATTTCAAAGGAGATGAGGAGGAAGACCATGCATAGTGGCTCCCAATATTCCTTGCAGGTTTGAGGTAGGCCCAAGGAGAAAGGACCTAAAGGGGATAAGAAGAAGGATAATTATAAAGGATGATCTAAGACCCCTGGAAAGAGTAGAGTGAAATGTTGGAACTGTGGTAAATGAGGACATGTGAAGAAGGAATGTAGAAATAAGAAAATGAATGCAGATTCCTTCACGAAAATGTCCTCTAATAACAATGATTCTGATGCTTTGATTATTTCAGCTAACACAGTTTTCAATGATGCTTGGCTTATTGATTCAGGTGCTTCCTTCAATATGACTCCTCACAAGGAGTGGTTTTCTACATACAAAGAATATGATGGAGGAGAGGTCTTCATGGGTGACAAAAGCTCACAAAAAATTGTCGATAAAGGAAAGATAAAGTTGTGTTTCAGTGATGGGAGGGTTAAAATCCTTGATGATGTTTTACATATTCCAGGACTTACAAAAAGTTTAATTTTGGTTTCCAAGTTGAATGATTCTTGAATGAATGTGACATTTGACAAGTCTGGTTGTAGGATGGTAAGGGGAAGTTTGGTGGTTGCTAAAGGATCTCAGACAGAGAATCTATTTACATTGCATGCCTCTACTTTTTGTAACTCCTCTTTTGTAACTAGCACTGAAAATGCATGTATGTTGTGGCACCATAGATTGGGTCACATTGGTGAAAAAGATATTAAGACCATACTTGATAAGAAACTAGTAGACGATATTTCTGATTATTCTGTTGGTAAAAATGATTTCTGTGAGGATTGTGTGTTTGGTAAAAAAATAGGTCATCATTTCCTAAAGGAACTAATAAAGCTAATGGATTGCTAGAAATAATTCATTCAGATGTATGTGGTCCAGTGGATATAGATTCTTTGAGTAGATCACGTTATTATGTTTCCTTCATTGATGATTACTCAAGATATACTTGGATTTATTTTATGCATACAAAATTTGAAGTTTTCACCAAATTTAAGGAATTTAAGGCATTGGTTGAAAAACAAATAGATTATAAGATAAAAGTATTGAGATCTAACAATGGGGGTGAATATTGTTCTAAGGAATTTGATGAGTTTTGCAAACATGCAAGAATTGTTAGGAAAAATACTACACCTTACACACCCCAACAAAATGGGTAGTAGAAAGAATGAACCGTACATTAATGGAAAGAGCTAGGAGCATGTTAAGAAGTGCTAAGTTAGATAAATGTTTTTGAGAAAAAGTTGTTGGTACTGCTTGTTATTTAACTAACATATCTCCTTGTAAAGCTATTGTTGATAAAACACCTTATGAAATGTGGTTGGGTAAAAAGCCTTTAGTTTCACATTTAAGGGTTTTTGGTTGCGAGGCTTTTGTTCATGTGCCTAAAGAGAAGTGGTTTACATTGGATCCCAAATCTCAAAAATGCATCTTTGTACGTTATGGTGAAAATATTAAAGGTTGTAAACTTTGGAATCCACTAACACGAAAGATGATATTTTCTAGAGATGTTATTTTTAGGGAATTTAGAGCTAACTCTGAAGATGAGCAACCAAAGGAAAAGTCAAAAATAGTGCATTTTGAAACTAAGCAAGAAGATGCACATGTGGAAGAATAGAGAGATGGACAAGAAGATGGAGAAGAATTAGAGAGTTTTGAAGAATTTGTTGTAACATAAGAAGTTGAAAACAATGAGCTTGAACATGAGGAGGAATCTCTTACTCCACCTTTGAGAAGTTCCACAAGACAACAAAATCTAGTTGACAGGTATAGCCCACTTGATTTTCGTTGTAAATTTGCTTTGATATGTACTGATGATGAACCTAGATCTTTCAGGGAGGCTCTCTCTTCAAAAGAATGTGAGTCTTGGATGTAGGCCATGGAGGATGAGATGATGTCTTTGAAAAACTATGACACCTAGGATCTTTTTAGTTTTCCCAAAGGAAGAAAGGCCATTGGTTGTAAGTGGGTATATAAAAAGAAGTTTGGTGCAAATGGTAAGTTGGAATGGTACAAGGTCAGATTAATGGCCAAGGGCTACTCCCAGAGAGAGGGAGTTGATTTTGGTGAAATATTCTCTCCTATTGCTAAGTTAGCTTCTATTAGATTCCTTTTATCCATTATTGCTTCTTATGATTTAGAAATAGAACAAATGGATGTTAAAATTGCTTTCTTGCATGGGGATCTTGAGGAATAAATTTATATGCAACAACCTAACAGTTTTGTTGTGAAAGGAAAAAAACACTTGGTTTGCAAGTTAAAATGGTCTCTATATGGTTTGAAACAGTCACCTAGGATGTGGTATCGAAAGTTTGATGATTTTGCATTAAAGATGGGTTTTGTTAGAAGTGAAGATGATCACTATGTTTATTTTAGAGTTATTGATGATCAGATATTGATTATTGTCTTATATGTGGATGATATGATGTTCATTGGTAACAGTAAGGCAATGATTAGGGAACTTAAAACTTAGCTTTCTAGCACATTTGATATGAAATATTTAGGGGCTACTAAATATATTCTTGAGATGGAAATCATTAGGGATCAAGTTCACATAAAGCTTTGGTTAAGTTAGAGTTATTATGTTAACACGATTTTGCAGAGGTTTAATATGTAGGACTGTAAACCAGTAAATATTCCATTTCCTGACGGTACTAAGTTAAGTTGAGACATGTGTCTTGAATTGGATGATGATATTGATGAAATTTCTAAAGTTCCTTATGCTAGTGTTGTTGGTAGTTTAATGTATGCAATGGTTTGTACTAGACCAGATATAGCCCAAGCAGTGGGAGTTCTAAGTAGGTTTATGTCTAACCCTGGTAAAGAACATTGGAATTTTGTTAAAAGGGTATTTAGATATTTGCGAGGCACTTCTGATTATTGTTTGGTTTATCATGGTACTGAAAATGTTGATAAGTCATTGGACATATAGGGTTTTGTTGATTCATATTGGGCAGGTGACTTGGATAGTCGAAGGTCCACTAGTGGCTATGTGTTTACTTTGTTTAGAGGTGTAGTAAGTTGGATGAGTAAAAGACAACCTATAGTTGCTTTGTTAGCAATTGAAGCAGAGTATATGGCTGCTACACATGCCTCTAAGGAGGTGGTTTGGTTACAGAGACTTGGTAATGGTATTGGTTTTGATTGCAAGATAGTTAGGATTGGATGTGATAGTAATAGTTCCATATGTTTGGCTAAAAATCCTATGTATCATGCTCGTACTAAGCATGTTGATGTTCAGTATCACTTTGTGCGAGAAATGGTTGAGAATGGACAGGTTTTGATTGAAAAATTTGACACTTTGGATAATGTTGTAGATTCTCTTACGAAGCCAGTCATCCCAGAAAAGTTCTCTTGGTTCAGAAAGGCCAGGGGCCTTGATCACTGTACTTAATTCTATGTAATTGTATCTCTATGGGTTTAATTTAAAATGTATGATGTCTAGTGGGAGAATGTTGGGATTTAGGTGCCATCAACCTTGTAAATCCTTTAATTAATTATTCTCCTAAAGTGTTTTCAACATTTACCCATAAGAGGTGAAACCGTTTAACCAATGGTGGTGAAAGAGACAATGTAAATGTAGTGTTACCGTTACCATTTGTCATTTAGGAAAAGGACAAAATAGCTAGGCATCCCACTTGGAATCTTCTAGAATGAGGTTGTTAGGATGTTGTAAGAGCATCTATGACATGTATGACAGTTGTCATAAGATGCTATGATAGTATGACAAATTCCTATGACAAGTATGACAGATTCCTATGACAAAATATGCTATCTTTGACCCCAGGTGCTCATGCATAAGTTATGCCCTATGATAGCTGTAAGAGCATATGTAAGAGGATATTTTTAAGATTTCATGACCATTTCATGAAGAGAGGCGTGGGTTTTTCTAGGTGGTATTTGAGCCTATTGTTTGGTGAAACCATGGTGTTTTTCATCCTCACAAATCTCTTTAAATAGGGGCCTTGAGCTAGAGTTATTCAATTCAGTTTTGCAGGTTTGCAAGGTAACAGGGTGCTGCAGGATTTTACAGGGATGATAAGAGAAGTCTATTGATGCATGTAATATTTCATAACATTAGTAATATACTTTCCTCTCTTTTAGTGGTGGAGTTTTTTCCTTTTAGGGTTTATCCACGTAAATCTGTTGTTGCATGTGTTATGATTATTCTATCTCTCTCTCTCTCATTCTTTATTCACACTAAGGCTAAAGGTTAATCTACATATTTCAAATTTGCATTCACCTATTTAAGTTCATATTGCAAGCTTTCTTCACCTTGATAATCAACATCTTTTGTGTGTCTATAGGAAACTACACCGCTATTAGTCTAGCGGCACCATACAATGATGCTAACCTTCCAACAGTGCTATACAAAAATGTTGCAAACTCCAAACACTACCACTGAAGTCTTCCCACTGAGAAAATTCAAAATTTCAAATTGCGATGCTAGTCTAATTTTCTGACACTTGGTTTTTTAATTTCAAACTGCATTATTGACAAAAAATTCATTGCAATCACACTCTCTATTCTGCTATAGAGCACTACTATCAGACCTAGCAGTGCTATATAGCACTATTTCCTTCCTCAAATAGTGACACATATGCAGGTTGTGCCACTAGGGTGGGGTAAAAGGTTAAAATTCAAGTTTTTTTTTGACATGTGTCTTTTTGCTTTTGATCATTTTGAGCTATTACTTGTTTTCTGCTTCTATTTTTTGGGATTAATTAGTTCTTGTAGGTGGAAGCAAGGAAGGAGCAGAGAGGAGTGTTAAAGTATAATGTCATTTATCCATTGTATCAAGTGTCTTTAGACACTTTTTGAAGCAATTATAATTCCAATTCTATGGATTTTACACCTTCAATCTTTTAGGACTCAATATATTTCAATTTGGGTTTAAAATGAACAAGACAAAAGGTTTAAAAAGAACTTTAGGAAAACTTACTAGATTTTGTTTAAGGTTAAAAATTGAACAAACAATTTTCATCTTTCGCTTTGGTGCTTTAAATTGAATCAAATCATTGCTTTGAGGATTTAAAATGAACATGTGCATCCTTGTTTTTGTAATCACTTACCCAAAATAATATCATCTAAAATACGTATGTACTTCTCTCGCACCTCACGACAATCTTGAGAATCAAAAGGCTTTTGGTGATATTAAGTTGTGTAAGTGATTTCCTACACACTTCAATTTGGATCCTAAAATTAAACAAATCTTGTGAGTGTGAGTGGAATATATCACATGTGTTCTATCTTTGTTTATCAACAAAGATTGATCAAGTTCTATGGATATATTTGATTTATTTTGTTTTATCTTAAAGGGCTTTCCTTGTGGGAAAAAGTAATCACCCAAGGGAATGACCCAACTAGGAACACACTAAAGCTAAGTGACTTCCACCTAGGATATAAGTTTGGGTACTTGAGGAAATGCAAGTATCACGAGAATTGTTCCAAGGAGAAGGGTAGCAATGGTCTCTTGTCATATGGATGATCCCCCACAAATAGAATGCCCGCATTAAAAGCCCTAGTTTAAAAAGGGAAAAATCCTTATCTATTTGTTGGTGCAAGAATGGTCATTCTAAAGCCACCCCACAATTTTACATATTTTAGTAGAGATGAAAAGTATTACATGGCAGATTCATGGGTACTAATGCTTGGCTGACCCGAGAAGTGAGTACACTATAAGGGGGAGCCTGTTTGGTCAAGCATCTAATCATCCACTAAAAGTAGGCATAGTTGGATTCATCCAAGTGGGGATCCAACAAATATTGTCTCAATATCTGTAGGGTTGTGAATGATTCTTGAAATCAAAACACTTTGCTTGATCATAAAAATTGGAAAACAAACATTCAACATAATCATCAAAATTTCAAACCCTTTAGAGGAAGCAAATACCTTTGAAAAAAATTCAAGTGCTACTGCTTGTCCCTAGGGATTTTATCCTTAGAGGCTTCTAAGCATTTGAATTTACATCATAATTTTCTCTCACTAAAGTCAACAATAGGAAATTTTTTCCTTAACTTCCTTGATTTCTACATAATGAACCTTGTGGGATGAAAAGAAATTGGGACATTAGACATTTAGTTTGAAAAACATAAGCAGGACATTGGATGTGATAAAATAAATTCATTAATAAAGATGAAATCAATTGAACCCCACACATGTGCTTGTTTATCTTTTGTCTTCTGGTCTTTTGTGCAAACATTGATCTTTTGGTTTGAAGTACTCTCAGGGAAAAGCATGTTCTTCAAAACCTTGGTCTTGTAAACAAGTTCCTCTTAGGTTCATTTAGGATCAAAACAATCAGAAACTTCATCCATCTCAAACATTAATCAAATCCTATCGTGCAAACAACTCTTAAAATCTTTGAAAAATCCTTCATACTAGACTTTTGGTAAAATTCTCTAAATCAAATCAAAATCGTCTTGTTTGACTAGGTTTGTGTAGATGAATCCTTCTTTATAAACATAGTTAAATTATAACCTTGTGGAAAAATTTATTCCAAAACAACATCCAACCTCTTGGAGTTTATGAGTTCATTATCAAATCCAAATCAAATCCAAAATCCAAAATCCAAATCCAATCCAAATCAAAAATCCAAAAGTCCTAAATTCTAGTATTTCCTCCAAGGTTCCTAAAAGTTCAACACCCATATCATTCACCCCTTCCATCCTTCATCTCATCATTGGTCCTAAATCCCTTAGAGGTCAACAAGGTCAAAACACAAGAAAAAAATGGAATATAAACTTGATTCATACATAATGAGTGGTCTAAGTCAACCAAACTATCAAATCCTTACAATGCCAATTGATTACCAAGACTCACATTTATATAATCCATGCATGGGATCATTATCTCCTACAAACCTCAATGATACAACAAATGTGAGTATGCCCAATCTAAAGTTTGGAACATCTTTCCCTATGGTATATTTAAATAAAATTCCAAACCTACAAATCTATCAACCAAGCAATCAATGCATGAGTCTTCAACAAAACAACATTATACCACCAAATCAATACATGCCAAATGTGAATATACCAAGTGTAACTTTTCCAAACATGAACATTTTGAATCTGCACTCAGTAAACTTTGGGATAGATATGTTGGAAAATCATACCAATGTTGTTCGAAGAGAAAACACTATGTTAACGACTCTATGTATTGATCCAAGTCAAGGTAACACCATGTAAAATGAAAGTTACCTAAATCAAGGCAATGTGATTCCCAACCACAAAAATGTTCAATTTCAACCTATCTTTCCAAATCTAAGCATCATGCCAAATCATAACATTGTCCAAAATCAATCACCACAAGGTCAATTTAAAATCTCACAAGGAAACAAATGAGAATACAACCCACTTGGGAAACCAATTGAATTGGTCATGCATCAATTGGTACAAGAAAAACTCATCAAAATTCCCACCTATGAAAATTATTAAGAGCCCTTAGTGAAAACACCATGGTACAATGAAAACCACCTTTGTGAGTATCACAAAATAAAGGGAGACACAACGTCATATTATGTTTGACTCAAAAATCCCATCCAAGACCTTATTGATCAAAAAATACTAACTATTGGGGACAATGATCATGTTGAAAATGTCTCTACATCATTAAATGAGTTAGAGGAAATATCTCAAGAATTTATTCCAAAGCATGATCAACATCTTTCACCAAGGTCTAGCAATGGTCCTTTCCAAGACATGTTTGTAGATATTGAAGCAATCTTCAATTCAACATTTGATCCAAGTCCACTCAAATAAAAATAGGATATTGAGTCACTTCCCATTCCTAATGACGATGTCCAAGGATCCTTTGTAAGAAATCCATTCTTTGAAATCGACCCATGTCAAGAACTTGATCCAAAGCATGTCAAAGGAAATTCCAAAATTAATCAAGATCAAGAATTTGATCTCCAAGCTACTACAATGATCTAATGGAAACTCTCCTATCTATACATGATGATCACATCCACATAGCACATACTCCTCCATCTACCCATGAGATGCTTTCTTTGGATGGACATGTAGATGATCTTCATTCAGAACATGATTCCTTTACTCCTAACATTATTACACAAAATGAGTAGGTTATTGATTCCTACAATCAAACTGAATTGTCAACATCAGGATTAGATATATCCCAAATTTAGACTAAGCCCATCATGTATGAAGATATCCAACATTATCCACTCAAGGAAATAGGTCAAACAAAATAGGATATTCCAAAGTCAGCAGAGCAACAAATTGAAATAACGTCATCTGCAGTGGTCATTTATCAGAAAATGCTTACTAAACAAGACAACTCAAAATAGGTAGAATCAAAGAACAAAGATGCTACTACCACCATATTGGGGGAAACTGTGTCTCAAGCAAGCATCAACACAGGGAGCATGAAGAATCCTTATGATGAAATTTATGCCAATACTACAACCAGCCACATCATGAATCTTCATCCACCCATCACCCCATCCATGAATTGGGACCAACATCAAAAGAAATATTTGAATCAAAGTATAAAGAACATCATCAAAGAAAAAGAAGCTAAAAAGCATATTAGAAAAATCAAATACAAGTGGATACCAAAGAATACAAATAAAGATCATCCAGGTATCAAACTCCATTAGTCAAAGAAACTATGGGGAAAAATTAAAAAGGGAGAAGTATCCATCAAGGATGTCCATAAAGGAAAAATCAGGCTTCTCAAGCAATGTACAAAGTATATCAAGCAGTTGGTCCTAATCTACACACACTTTTGTATCCACCCATCATTGCTCATCTTCCAAAGTTTGGAGAGTCAAAGGTTCCAAACTATCAACTAATCCATCTCCTATTCCTAAACACACTCAATCCATGCCTCCATGTATGATATCCAATTCTCACATTGACCATGTATTGTTAGCCACCCTTCATCATAAGGATTCAAAAGGCACTCTATTTCAATGTGTGCACAAAGATAGAGTTAACTGTGGTATCAATAAAGTAGGTCAGGAATCTCAAAAGTTGCATTCAAGTGCACATATCTTGGAAAAGTATCTTCAAGCAAGATATCGATGGTACATTATGATAGAAGCATCTACATCAACACCACTAGGTGGTTCAACATGAGCTTAAAATATTTCATAAATAAACCAAAAAATCAAAAAATATGAAAATCCAAAAGAAAATAAAAAAAAGATTGAAAATAGTAAAAAAAATAAATCATCCTCTAGTGAAAACCACTTCAATGGCGCTTTGGACAAGTACCATGATGAAAACCTGGCAAACAAGCATCATGTGTAGAATCGAACATCTATGTGCGCCATTTTAGGTGAAATAATATCATCCCATCCATAAGAAATCCAACATTACATCCATCTTATATCCATAATAAATCCATTCATCCATAAACCATTTATCCAATCCATTCTCATCCATCTACATCCATAGCCCAAGTTATCTTAATCTTGATAAAAGTTTGGTGCACACTTTACACTTGCTTATGGAAAACATCTTGACATGAGTCATTTTCATTGATCCTATCCTACCCAACATTATCTAAATGAGCATTCCTCTATTCGAACACCTTATCTTATCACAAGATAATCCTTGGCATCATTTGTGTGCTTGCCATATCCATCCATCCACACACCTGTCCAAGCATCCACCCATGATATTTCAAACATTGATAGACACTGGGGGTAGATATTTACATCTTGCTTCAGGAATAAATATTGACATATATCCTCCAACTTATGTGGTGATCTGAGCATTGCAAAATGAGAAATCAAATTGGTCAAGCAGTTGTGAGCCAAAATCCAAAATCACTAGCCCATGGCACATTTTGACAAGAATATGTTCCTTATCAAGCTTTATCTTTCATCAAACATCAATGCAAATGATTAATATTAGTCACATCTAATTTACACTTCAGCATCACATCAAATCATTCAAACAAATTTTGTTCCAAATCAAGCTTCACAATCTTGATCAATCAAATCCAATCAATCCATCATCTTGGGATATCATTCTCAATCCTTGTGTTGCTTAAACATTATCCTTAAATTCTTGTTTATCCTTGGCAATGTTATCATCATCAATCCCTCATCATCTTAGGATATCCATTTTAATCCTCGTGTTTCCTAACACTATCCTTGCATTGTTGTGTATCCTCAACAATGTTATCACCATCAGTCCATCAATCTGATCAATCAACCTTAGCTTGGTTTTCAACAAAATCCCAAACAAAGCACTAATATCATCACACATATCCATATCCAAAATGTCAAAATTGGGTGAAAAATGCAAAAACATTCAAAAAACCAAGAAAATCCAAAAACATTCAAAATATATCAAAATCCAAAAACAAGTCAAAAACTGAAAAATGTCAAAAAAATGCTACCCAAACTACATTGTCTCTGAGCTTAAATGTAGAAAAGGATAATATTTTATCAACCCCTGAGACACAAACAATCCAAAAAAAATCATAAAATCTCATAAAACACAAAAAAATTAGAAAATTGGAAAATACAAACATTTGTAAACATCTCAAAAATACTAAAAACAACCTAAAAATATTTCAAAAACATCAAAAACATCCAAATATTTGAAAAATTTTACCCGTCTCATTTCGCTTCACCCACAATAATCTTCCATCCATAATAAAATAATCATCAC
>VDFB02259614.1:0-33934 GCA_007258455.2 Sequoia sempervirens | reverse complement strand
TATTAATCCATGAAAGTTGTAGAGCTTCCCCCAATGTCTAATTAATTGGTGTAGACGATCATATGTACACAACTCAATAGACCTACATATTCTATATCAAGAAGTTCATTATTCGAGGACTTCATTGAATTATCAGCCAGGGAGTCATAGACTTTAGATGATGCTGGCAGCATATGTGCATTCAAGAATCCTAGACGTGCTATATCAGTTGAGTATAGGTGATTGAGCAAAGGTAACTGCATCAAAAACTTTGAACTAAAATCAACTTCTATCTACAAAATAGAGTAAGCAATTACTAATAACTTTTTAATTGCTACAAGTACTTATCACCTACTTCTGTAACTAACAACTATTTATACTACATGTCCTAATTCAACTAACCTTCAAGTGTATTGAAAATAATATAAACTAAGAACTTCCAATTTAAGAGTTATAGCATAACATTCATTTTAACATAAACTGAAAACTATAATTTAAAACTTGTAATGCATAATCTAATTAATCATCTAAACTAATGTTGCTCTACAATACCTCAAGTGACCCTTGCTTGAGTTGCTATATCCACGGGATCTCCTTCAATTATTCAACTCAAGAAAACATGCTACCAATTTTTTTTCTATATTATATTCCAATCATACATAGAGTTCTAAACCAAATGTAACAAAATATCTTATTCAATCTTTAAATGCATGCAAAGATCTAGCTCCTCTTCTTGTTATGCGACTTTTTCCCTAAGAGAAAGGAAAACTAAGATAACCCTTTAAAATTAAAAGGGAGGATAGAAAAATAAAGGATATTATGATCCTTTGGTTAAAAGAGATTTATAAAGAAAATATATAAAAATTCATTTAAAAATGCAACCTTTGTGAAAGGGTGTGATGGTTTAGAAACCACCCCTTAAGGCTTATAAGCATTTATGTGAGACTTGGAAAGAGAGATCACTTAAGGGATGGAAAACATTCAAGGAGGGAAGAGAAAAATGAAAAGAGAATTTCAAAGGGTACAAAGGAGTAAAATTTAGGGTCATTGGCTAACATTGAGGCATTTGGAGAAGGGGTACACAGTGTGTGTCCAACTTGGGGTACATCATACACCTGAGAGTGTCTTGGACAGGGTTGTGTTATTTATATCATGAGGCCTGTGAGGCAAGTTGGGTTCTATGTAAGAATCGGTTTCCTCCAGGGGTGCTTCCTTCCCATGGAGAGCTTGAACTATTCCTTTGCGTGTCAAATAGTAGCCTCTCGGTGATTTATAGATAATTATTGAAACCCATTGATTCAACAATATTGAGAATATTGTCTATATATAATTTTGGTGTTTAATATGATTAATCTATGTGGAGGTGTTATTCCATTTTTTATAATTATTTAGTTTGCATTAATTATTCACATTTATTTTGATAACATTACATATTATAAATGATATTAACTCTAATATTTATTATATTCAATCCACTACTAATACTTAATAACTATAAGAAGAAAAGTAACATCACATTTGGTATTAGAGCCTAATGATTAGGCCTTCCTATTTTGAAAATTTATTTATGTTTTCAAATTTCATATTAACTAGTCTTTAATATTCTCCTTGTGTATGTCTAGCATTATAAAATTTTCCAAACATTTGAGCCATGTGAGTTGATTCTATAATACCTAACTTATAACCTTTGTCCATATGTTAATTTTTGTTTCTCTCTTCGTTCATTGGCATATATGTGTGTTCATATCTATATTTAAAATCTTGTCAAGAATTAGTTTTGCTTTGAGAACTCCCTATTTATACATTGACTTAATTTAAGACATCATCATATCTATAGCTTAATAATAATATTTCTATATATACATTCAAATAGAATATTAATCTATGAACTCATAATCTTATTTAATTGTAATAAACTAGCATACATATATTAAATAGTGATATATATAAAAAACGTTGAGAGTTATCATTATAGAGGCACGTATCCACAATATCTTGAAAACTTAGATAAACATACAACCTTTCTATTTTTCTTTTTGCATGCAAATCAATTCACATTCTAAAAGTAAAATAAATTTTAATTTCAAAAAAGTCATAAAATATTTGAAGTAAAAAATCTTTTGATTTGTATCTTTTAAATAGGTTGTTAGGAGAAATAAACCTCTTCTAAAAAATTTAGTTCAATTGAATTTTATTCATCTTACAATATTTTGAAAAGCAAGAAAGATAATATCTTCCAAATAAATTTTAAGAAAGGATATAAATCCATTTTTCTCTTATTTTAAAACTAATTTGAAAAATATAATAAAAAACGTCTACATACAATGAATGTAGTTATGCAGTTGCATGTCATTTGAACGTCAAATTCAAGCTAAAGAGATTTTCCTTACATTAAATTTTGCTTTTTGATGGATGCCATTGTAATATGCCTCTCGATGTAATTACTAATATTCTTAAAATATAAATCAATTGATCATATCTTAATTCTAAGTTTTAAGCCTATCCCTCACTCTTTAGAAGCCTTTATCCTCTTTGTTATGCATATATGCTTCAAAACCATTCAATTCCACTTAGTATTCACATTCTATTATATATTTCATGTGATCATTGATGTTTTCTTACAAACCACCATAGAGTACGAACCATCCACAATGCTTCGTCGTATATAGACTATAGTTCCTTTCATTAATGGACAATTTTCTCATTTCTAAGAACTGAGACTTCTCGCATAGGGTCATGCCTCTATAGGAAGAAATTTAATCGGGTGTTTCTAAAAGTCATGCACTTTCATTTCACAGATTATAGAGAGTCAAATTATCAAGAGAATCCTTTAAACTCCTCATAGCTCTCTTTCAAACGTGAGTAAAGTCATGCATGGTCTGTATGTACTATCAAACAATGACAAGGGCAGTCTTAATGATGTGTCGAAAGGTATAGAAGTATCAATCCTATCATGGTTATTATATTTGCTCAGTCGACTGTAATTCACATTACATAGCTTCTGGTACAAATCGTGAGTACTTTTGAATGATCTTTGGAACGTGGTATAGACATCTGTCTAATCAAATCGAAATAGATGAATTATAGACATTTCAGTTGCACTGATCTGGTAGATATGTATCCAAAATGTGGAAGCAGAGATAATATACAGATTCATGGAATATCATGATTGTAGGATATAGGGGAGAGGGGTTCATAATAGAGCAGGGTCCAATAGTGGGGATAGAAGTGGTCCTCAGAAGGCCCCATAGTGGATCATTTTAATATCTAATTGTAAAACACTTTTTATCCAATAAGTACGCAAAGTGACAAATCATGTGATGCCACATCAGCGCATCAATAAAACATGACTTAGTGCACCACTATTGGTCTCACTTTGTTTTTGGGCCTTTTTGGATACCTCAACAAAAAGCATGCTGATGTGGCATCATATTTGATGATGTGGCCCTAAAACGAAATATAGAAGCACATGAGTTGCCAAATAAATTGTTGTATAGAATTGGGAGTGATTTGAAATTTCCACGTAGGATTTTGAGAAGCCCGAAGTTAGGGTGCTCCACTATAGGCCCCTCTCCCCTAAACAAAATGAACTTTCTTTTATGATTTTTAAACTAATTAAGAGCAAATGAGAAAGCCAAAATCTACAACCTTACCCAGGGACAACAAGTACTTAGATGATCACGCATGCAATATTGGAAGCCTAAGCAAGACACACAATCTATTCCTTTTTGACAGATTTCCTCAAAGTTAAGAGTCAAAACGATAAGTGAAGGATTACAAGTAAACAAAAGACTGTGGATCATGGAGATGAACAAATGGGGATATATGTGTTTAAAACCTGCAACTTTCAGTGTTCTTCAAAGACTTGACATTTTTCATACCTATAACAGATCCAAAACCAACCTAGACATTCCATATCTAATTCACCAACACAAATCTTAATCAATTTCTTACAAAAACCTTTCAATATCTCTTAAATTATTCTTGTTGCTACTCTAACTTTAACACTACCTACAAGGTTCAAAAACTCTGCCTTAGCAAGAATCTAGCAAACTCTTCGAATCCCCATATAGAGATTTCTCCCTCCAAAAAGGGTCGATTCATTTTCCCTTAATTCCACTTACCATTTTTATCCTTGAAAATAAATGTCCCATAATTCATCTTGGTATGGTTACAAAAGAAAATGATTAAATAAAGATTATTAATTTTGATCATAACTGTGTAATTAATCACTAGTTCAACTTTGAAATAAAAATTATTTAATAAATTCAACTAAAAAAATGTTATTATAAAATAATATAATTAGTAAATGAGGGTTGTGACAATACAAAACTCTATAAATTAGTGGTTAGTGTTTGGGAGGGGGAAATGGTTTCAATGCTTGATGAAATTACTCAAGTTATGAATAATAAATATACCTCTTGCATAGTTTAACTAAGTGATGTTTAGCCCTCCACCTATATGCTATCCCACTCAACCTACACTTTATCCCTCTTGACTTGCAAGTTGTCTTGATTTTCCTATAGTGTAACCCTCTCTCCCTAAAACCTATCACTCACTTATACCATTGCATCTCGCTCACTTAGTGCTTAGGCTAGTCTCACCTCTAGTTCATCGTCATCCTCCCAACTCTACCCCTATAGGGATTCATGTGATTTTACCTATGGTGGCTCATGTCCCTATCCTCCACCACCATCTCCTCCCCTCCTTTCCTTTGATCCCAAGGAGCTTAAGGTTGAGCTTGAATCACTATTGTTGCTACTCTACTCCCCCCTTTTGCTCACTCTCTAACCCCCTCTCTTACTTATCCCTACTCTTCCTCTCCTCCCACACCACAACCAACCTACACAAAATTCATCTCCCTCTACTTGTCCAATACCTTGTCTAGTCATCCTTCCACCACCATGCTTACTCACCTCCATCACAACTACCCAAATATGGTCTTATAAAGAGCCTAGGTTTGGAACTATCAAGCAAAGTGGAAAAAGCTCTCTCTATCACCACTTGTATGATAGAATCTCGCATGGATCTACCTTATATCCCACTCAACCCTCTACATCTTCAACCAACTATGTATTGTTATGGCCCTCTCAATCAATGTACTGCATTGCCCTGCATTCTTGGCCACCCACACAAAGACATGTAGTCTTGCTAGTGCATCTTGTCATAGTCCAAACTACCATTATACATGGTCTAGTTGATATCTCTCTCAAATATGCATATATCCCAATGACATAACACTCCATCATAACATATCACATATATCTCCCATTATTCGACCACCCATCTACCTCCCTCCATGGTCGCCATACTATGTCTCCCCTTTGTAACTCATCCAAAAATCATTGTTAGTACTCCATCTATTAGTACCTAACTATCCTCTCCCATCCAAAAATATACGACTCCCTAAAATTCATCTCTACTTTGTCATGGATGGGTTGAAGCACTAGAATGTGCTCATAGTCCCACACCTAGAATAGTGTCACATGGTTGATGTTGTGTTCATCCCCTTAAGTGACCAAGTGAGGGTCCCTATATAAGTATACCAACATACATGTACCCCATGCAAACCTCTATCCATATTGCACCATATTTTCCACACATTTTTCTAGGCTGACTGAGAATGATCACCCACACATGTCAGGTTGTAGGATGCTATTGGAAAGACCCTCCATAACCAATGGAAGGTTTGGTACCATCTCTCTACACTCATCCAACTCTAATTCCCTACCTCCTTGGTAATTTTTCCCTCCCAAATAGTCATGTCAAGGTTGTGTCCACATATGTGTCTAATTTGTATAATATTCTGGTCCAAATAGGTACTTGCAATATCCTCCACACATCCTCTTGTGTCAACATCATCTCTCTACTCGACAAATGAAACATGCTCACCTCCTACCTTCATCTCTCTACTAGTGTTGTCAACATGTGTGCTTGAATGGTCAACATCCTTGTGATATAATCCAAGTCACATGCCTACAATATTGTGCTCTCCACATCTTGAAACCCATCCATCAAAGTAAGGACAACTAATTACCTCTTGCACATCTCCAATGGTCTTAATCATTGTTACACATGAGTTACCCATACCTACCGGTCATCATTAATCTTCTAATCTATTTCTCTTTATGCATCCCTATCCCCATTCTAACTCTTTTTCCTACGAAATGTAATCATTGAGTTACCCTACACATGCATTGAGTACCTCACACAACCACTATTTTCTCTTTTTCATGTGATCTTATATGCAATCATTGTATTATTACATGCAACCATTGCACCCTCTGCATCCATTGTTTTGTACAACCACTACTTTATGCAAACACTATGAATTAATGCATATGTGCACATAATTCACAAAGCCACTAAACTACTTTGTACCACTGTGACCCCCTTAAACTTAATCACCTTGCATTTACGCTTAATGGTTACATCACCCAACCCTAATCTACCCTCATTTATGACCTCTCTAAGCAATATATGACTACGATAAAGGTACTTATTGCTAGCTCCCACTTCATTGGTTTCCTATATATCCTCATTTGCTCTACCCAATGCTCTTGGACTAACACATTCTTTGTTTGTGTTCTACTTCTCCTCTACTGTACTCTTAGAATACTATTGGATAGCATAAAAATGAATGTTTTTCACTCCCCAACCTTATTTATTCACCCCCTCTCACTTTTTATGCTCCCATTTCCATATTATACCTCCATCTTGTGATGATTATTGGAATGTTGTTAGGTCTTATAGATACTAGGGATCTTGGGCCTTATGGTTATTATAGATATCATGAAATATAATTATTTATCTTCCTTCATAGGTTCTTATGGAGATCTTATTACTATGAGGGGCTTGAACAATTTGAATGTGATTTAATGGAGTAACCCCATTCCCAACAACATGCTTTTACTTGCTAAAGGATGGTGGTACCTTGAGAATGGGTATGACATAGCTTCTAAAATTTATCCCTTTTATGTTTATTCCTCACTAACATTCCTTGAACATAATCCTTTAGATATTTTTTGGATAAGGTATTTTTAGATGGTAGATTGGATGTTTGATATGGTTGTAGATAGTCTATTGATATGTGAAGGTTTGGATGACATAACACTTCATATGAGGCTAATATTTCTAATTGTTTTGGTAGGATTTAGAATTTAGACATGAAGTGGTGGAAAGGATCTTGGGCTAGAGTGGAATATCCCTTGTTAAGGTTAGAATGAGGATGAAAAATAAATTATTGCTTATGGCCTAGGAGATAGCTAGTGGTAGCGTGCACTGTCTAATGGATCTTAAGCTTGCTTTGGATTAAGAAACTTGTAATAAAATGGATCCATAATGTTTACTTTGATTTAGTTTTCATTTTAGCATGAAAGATCCTCTTGTACTAGAGTGTTTGCTTCTTGGTGAAGGTTAACACATGATTTATTTTGAAATAGGAGGTGATCTAGTTGGACACAACCTTGTTTAGTATTAGGAAAATCATTGTGGTTATCTAGAAATTCATATTGATCCACAATAATATCATCATCATGATATTCATATTTATCTACAAGGTTCTCATCATCATGATATTCATTATATCCCCTTACCCAAATAGTTGTTAATAGGATAATATAGGTAGATGAATAAATGAATACCAACATACAAGAAAATTTGGCACGATTAGCAATAGTTGTAATCAAACAACATAAGGAAAAAATAAAGAACAATTTATAACTCAATAATTCTCCAAATGTAGATAATGAAAAATACATGGTCACAAACTACATGCTACAAAGTCGCATTTAAACAAGAATCATAGAATTCACCCAAAATAATAGGAAGATTTCCTCAGTAGTTCATTATTCTCTAGCACATATAATCCCAAGAATTCTAGAGTTTTTTCAAATAAATCACCATATTCTAGATGATGTTGTTGGAAACTTGCAGCCAATTAAAGACAATTTCCACATAACCCATAAAGAAATCTATGCATCTAAGTATTTAGAATCCACATGCAAGAGAATAGACAACATACCCATGAAAATATGACACAAGATATACCCTGGGAAAACCCTCAAGAGGGAAAAAACCCAGCCTCCAAAAGCATTTGTCTCTCATGTATTATTCAACAATAAGATTACAATACATCTTCTGAGTCTCTATGAACACCATTGAAGCAACAAGCTCTCTCCAAGCAATCCATGCGAACAAGCATGCAACCACACATCCTGTGTCATGCTTCCAACCCTCACAAATGTAGTTATTTAATATTGAGGAAAATAATAAATAAAGCACCCAAAATTAAATAAAGGGACATGGTTTGTAATCTCATAGTTATTGTCACATAGTTTTGTGTAATACCACTTAGTGGTTTTGTGGGAGCTTGCTTCTATAAAAGCAACCACAAAGGTAGTTATTATGAGATGCAATTTTGCATGGAGAAAATGTTGAAAAATGAGGTGTTTTCTTAGCTTAATACTCTGTAAAACTTTAATATTGCTGATCTAAGTAAGCTTTTTCTTTGTTACATATATTCTTTGTGGGTGATTATCTTGATTAATCCATTTTATTGTTGTAGAATGAAGAGAGAAGTTGATAGAAGAACTAGATAGGATATTAGAAAGATTACACAAGATATAACATGGAAAATCCATTTCGGGAAAAAACTTCACCAAGAATTATTCTATTATTCAATCTCTGAATTACAATAGCTCCAATTCTTGCTTGAGAATGCTTCTTCTGTCTTTACCAATCTTCTTCACACCTGCAAATAACAATTTAACTTATGCCCCAATGTTACATGCAACATTAAGTGGCCCCAAGAATAATTAAATTAAATACATAATGCAAGGTGTAAAACACACCTTTTCCCAATAGATGCAACCTCACTATCACCCCTCTAATACTTTGATGAGTGAAACTTATATAGTTACATCCAACCATCCAAAGACCAAAAAATCATTGTATTATTAGGAAAAACATTACACATCAATAGTTGGATGATAAAATAACAAGAAGTTATTCAATGTTATAGTAAACCAATCTAAAGCATTTATGTGGGATTATAAAGACTCAGGAGGAACACATCTGAGAACTCATATGCATCATATTTACATAGAGCCGATTAGACTAGCTCACCTACCCCAATGTAGACTCAACCCCACACTTAGGGAAATAGTCAAAAAATATATTGAAAAGCTTCTTCAAGTATGATACATTTATCCAATCTATGATAGTCAATCATATTCCCCTCTAATGGTCATTTCAAAAAAGGAGGAAAATGGAGAGTTTGTGTAGATTATAGAGAACTTAATAAGGAAAATTAAAGAGATTATTTTCCTCTTTCATTTATTGATCAAGTCTTAGGTAACATAGTTAGGAAGACCTTCTTTTCATTCTTAGATGGATTTAGTGGGTATAATCAAATATATATTACTCTAGAAGATCACGACAAGACCACTTTTACATGCCCATGGGGAACTTCCACATGCATATTTCTTCCATTTGGTTTGTGCAATGGTCTTGCTACATTTCACTGAGAAGTTTTGGCTATTTTTATTGAGCTGGTAAATAATTTTGTGGAATTATACATGGATGACTTCTCAGTACATGGAAACACCTTTGAAAATGTCTTACAAAACTTAGATAAATTTATCCAACGATGTGAACAACACCAACTATCTCCCAACCACAAAAATGCATTATCGTGGTTCAACAAAGGATTGTGTTGTGATATCACATCTCAACAAAGCATCAAGGTAATTCAAAGTTTGGAAGCCCTAAAGATACAAACATATGTGTGTAATTTTCTTGGGCATGCTAGATATTGCCATAGGTTCATATAAAAATTTAGTAAAATCACAATACCCATGCTTGTTTTACCTCATAACTATGTTAAGTTCTCTTGGACTTTGAAGTGACAATCCTCATTTGAAGCCATGAAAGAAAAGTTAACAACTTACCCAATGTTATAAGGACCCAACTAGGAACTACTATTTTACATATACACTAGTACCTTAATAATGTCATTCGTGTAGTCCTTGGACAAGAAGATAAAAATTCATGTGTAAAATTTTCACACATAATCTATTAACTTAAATACATAAACTTTTTCATCAATCTCTTTGTGGGGAAGTACACTTAAGACCCTTCGTTTCTAGAATGAGAAATCAAGTGGAATAGAAATAGAGGACAAGAGAGTAACAAAAGACAAAAGAGGCTAGTAGGCTTCTAAGGAGACAACAATTTAGTAATCCACAAGCCTTTCAAGAAAATTTTGAATGAAAATTAAAATATCCTATTGTGGCTGAAAAATATATCAACAACGTAAAGTTGTGTTATGACGCTATCAGATATTTTATCCTTAACCTGTCAAAAGAAGCTTTTATAGCATGTGAAGAAAGGTATAAAACCTTGACTATGAAAATATAGAAGAGGGAATCAATATCTCCTAGAAACATTATGTGGTCTTTTCAAACAACCAAAGAAGTTGTAGAATAATTATAGGAAAATTTGGATAGGGATGATATACAAACCTCCCCTCCTTCTCTAGCAGGTCAGCCCACTGCATGTTAATGGTAAACAATCTAATTGGGAATTTAAAAATTGAAAAAAACATGAATAGTTCAATGGGATACTAATTAACCCTCATGAGATAGATCAATCAACACACTTGGTTTATGATATCAACAAATTGCTTGAGGAAGATTGTAATAGGAGAAAGGCAAGATGACCACAACAATAAACAAAGAATGAAGCAAGAGGATATGCTTAATCATAGGTTTGGGATAGTGATGAAGTATAAACATTCACACCATTATTAGGACCAAATTACCCCTTTTGACCATCCATAACCTTCCATACACCCTACCATGATTAAATTAATAAGAGTATAATAAATATATTTCAATATTAATTGATATCAATGTATGAATATTTATTAATTTTTTGTGTCAATGAAGATTATAATGTTGATATTTGTGGGTTGAAATATGTGGTTTGTAAAAGCAAGACAAGTTCAAAAAAGATAAAAGTTCTGGAGTACCACATTTGTAGAGCTCCAAATTTTTTGAAGTATCTCCAAAACTGTGGAAGGCTAGATCACTATGAGATGAGTTTTGGAGACAAGTGTCTCGTGTTTTTCCTAACGTTATGAACTATCATAAGACTGTACTAACTCTCGAGAAGATAATAATGTTGTAAGACTCTTGTTTATTTTAATTCCAACTTTATTTACAAATTTATGTAAAAAAAAATTAATGGCATCAATACATATCACCATGATGCTTTAGTTCAGGAATCAACTCATGGTCTAAATAATTTCAATTGTTATTCATTAAAAATGGCATACGGCAAATTCATCGCCAGACTGATGGAAAATTTACTGCCAACAATTCACCGTGGGAAAATTCACCGCCATGAAAAATTCATCGTGGGAAAATTCATAACCATGAAAAATTCACCGCCAAATAAAATTCACCACCAGCAATTCGCTGAAGGGAAAATTAACCGCATTAATGTTTTTCACTAAAAAAAAATTAAAAAAAAAATTATTTACTTTAATTTCTACTTCAAATATTATTTTATTTTTCCATTGTTTATTTATATATACAATTTTTTATTTTTCCCTATGTTCCTTTATTTTATACAATAAACATAAAAAATAGATATTATACAATATTGTATCATCAAACAATGGAATTTTATTTTATTTTATATAAAATATTATATATACAATTTTTTATTTTTCCATGTGTTTATTTATAATATTAAAATTAAGTTAATGTATTTATTTTTTATTTTTATTATCATAAAATATATTGAAAAATATTTTTATTTTTATTATCATAAATCAAATTCTCTAAAGTTAATACAATTATTTTTTTATTATCATAAATCAAATTATTCTTTTGCAAAAAAAATCAAAGTTTTTGAAATATACATTAAAAAACATTAATGGCGGTTAATTTTCTCCTCGGTGAATTGTTGGCAATGAATTTTACTTGGCAGTGAATTTGTCATGGCGGTGAATTTTCCCACGATAAATTTGTCATGGCGGTGAATTTTCCCACGGTAAATTGTTGGTGATGAATTTTCTATCCGTGAATTGCTCGCGATGAATTTTCCTAGAGCCATTAAAAATAATTGAAATTTGAAATTTTGATGCATGAAGTAATCTAAAATCTCTTTTTAGTAAAAAATATTGAATTCTTTTTTTAAGAAATGTTGTTACATTTTGTTGATGATTTTGTGAGTAGAAGAATTCAAACCTCTTTTGAGATAGCCACTCAACTAATGGATTGAAGTGTATGGTAGAGATAATTAGTTTATTTTTTCATCAAATTTATGCTTGAATAATTGCGTTCATACCATTTTTACCTACATGTTCAATTTTTATATTGTTTTTCATGCTATATCTATTGTATGTTACATTCTTTTATAATTTTGTGTTAAAGTAAAAATAAATCTTGCATTCTGTAGCTACAAAGCCTATCTTTTTGTGACATCCTTCTTTCGATATTAAAATCTTACACTTTGGAATCATTGTTTGTTTTACATTGTGTGGAAAAACAAGAAAAAATAATAGATTTTTTAAGAGTTCATTCTTAGTAAATTAGTACTTAAGGGAATTTCATTTTTTTGCAGCAATTTTTTTTTGGGTAGATTAGAGATTTTAAATGTTTTTTCTAGTTAATTTTTTTTTTCAGCATACCCATTCTCTAAATTAATAAAATCTAGATTTAAATTAGGATATCTAAAATCCTTTTGCAAATAGCCTTGGACACCACCATGGTTGATACAATAATTAATTGATTAAAGTGTGAGGCCTAACAACAACTCATCATTTTCATTACATAATTGGTAAGTCTTTTGTGTCACTTTTCTTGGTACAATGGTGATGACTTATGTGTTGTCATTGTTTGGTTTTGTGCATGGTATGAAGCATCATAATGAAAACTTAGATATGTTTTATGTTTCATTGTTCCTAGCATGAGACTTATGTGTGTGTTGGCATGCAATGTGACATGTCAATGCCATATTTTAGTTGTTAAGAGTTTTCTTATGTAATTCTTTGGAAATTTTGGTTTGGTTTCCTAATGTCCTAGGTGTGTGGCTTGGGGCTTTACAAGACCATTTATGAATTTAAGGGTCAATAATATATGATAGACCAAAAATAAGGACTCAAAACAATACTCTAAGAAGGAAATGAAAAAAAATGGGAAGGGTGCCAATAGGATTTTGGAGAGTTCACTTTTGTTAAATAGGCAAAACACAAATATGAGACTCTTTTCATTAGAAAAGTGGTGCTTCTTGATACACGATAGTTTATGGAATGATTTGAGGGCATAAAGGAAAGTCTAAAGCATTTTAAAATGACTCTTGTTCAAGCTACATATGTCTAACTTAAGTGGAAATTGAATTATTTTTACATGTTATGAAAATATAATTTTCCTAACAAAATGCTTGGATACCATGGAGAAAACATGTAATACCATAAAAATACTCAAAGATCATGATTTATTGTTTGGTGAAAGTAGTGAATTCATTTTATGTAGGTTGGAGAAATGAGTTTTAAGGGTTTTGCATCTAATTCTATTAGTTTTCACATAGTTTCTCTATTTTAGCATCATAGTGGGGGTAAAAGAGTGATAAAATAAAAATAAGAATAAAAAATGAAATTGCAAGGGTTGGATCATGTGACAACTTTCACATTTTTTATTCAAAATAAAAAATCTAGTGAAGAAGGCAAGGTTAGCTCATGTTTTGTTGTAGGTGGTTAGACAAAAATTGTGAAGGAGTTAGAAGTTTATTCAAAGGCTCCAATTAATATGAGAAGGTGTTATAAAGTTCTAATTGACATGAAAATGTGCTATAACAACTATACTTTACTAAGATAGTGACATGAGGAGAAAAAGATAAACTCTTTTTGTAATTTTATGTTGATTCATGTTCATTATTTTATTAAATTAGCATGTTTCTAATTTTATTTTACTTTCATTAAGCTGAATAAAAATTGGTTGAGTGTTAGCGGGTGAGTTGGCAGAGAGTAGATTCATTTTTGGTCATCACTAGGGTTATAACTCTTGTGTTTTATGGATCAATACATTCTAGACATAGATAATGTAAGTACAAATGATTGCAACATATAATCATAGGATATAATATGATAAGAATCAAAATGATCACAAACAAAAAATCATGATAGAAACATGATAAGGATCATAAATGAATCATTAATTATTTTACATGATAATGCTTTTAGAACATGCATGAAATAGATGTGAAAATAAGAAGCATTAGTATTGTGATAAAGATAAGCATGAGAGTCATAATTAATATAACATATATAACATCATAATCATGGATCATAATGAACTATAAAAGGGAACATGTTGAAATTGTTTGCCCCATTTTTTACTTCACCAAAATAGTAAACTTCTCACATCAAATTGAAAATATCTTCATAGTTGATTCTATACATCATATCATTTTTCTCACTAAATTGAAGTCATCAATTTGACCCAATCTAGCCAAAATAATTAAACAAGGAGATTTGTTTGAGCTAGAAGAAAATTATTTTATAGGTACATTTATGACTTCATCAAGCACAATGCGAACTTTTTTAGGTCAAAATTCATTTTTCATTTATAGATTTTATTTTTATGAAATTTTGCTAGGAAACATACAAAATTAATTAAAATGGAAATTTTTAAAAGGCTAGAGTAAAATAAAATAATGTGGTGCTTGGTAGAGTTATTACACAAAATTTGGATAATTTTTTAGTGAAAAAATGCTTCCAATCAAAAAATATAAAATTTTCTTCTTTCAATATTGTAATGTAGAAAAATGGATCCTAGGTCCTAAATGTAAAGAACCTAGGATGTTAGGAGCCTTTTTCCAAATTACATTAAGACGTAGATCAACAAGGTGAATAGATTGGCTATCAACCATGAAGTTGAGCCAATCAGACTTGGATCTACATCTGATTGAGGATGGGAATGGATTAGAAGTGATTTGGAATTATTAACCTAATTAGACTATGTTCCCTAATATGTAAATTGCAATATCTTGACAACTGGCAGAAAAAAATAATAGTTTGCAAGTGGATTTGGGAAGTGCAGAGGTATATGTACCAACCCAAAAAATCTTGTTTCAACCATTATAGGACACTATCGTCCAAGGGTGTATGGGTCCTTGATAGGGGTTTTTTCTCAACTTTTTGGGTCCTCTAGTAGCAAATCTAAGATTTTCATTTCCGCTTGCAAAGTTGTCAAAACACTGTCAGATAAATTTGTAGGCGAGTTTCCATGGTTTGACAACTTTTAGGGCTTTGAATGCAATAATGGAGAATTTATCTTCAATCTTCCTTTGATCCTCTTCAACTTGAGATCTGCACATTCACAAAGAGAGGAAATTTTGGGCCATTTTAGGGGCTTTCCTCAATCAAACCTCGGGTTTCCACTTCCACAATGGTAAGTTAATGATAGAAATGATAATTGAAAGGAAGAAATGATGAATGAACAAAATGTTGCAACTCACCACCCTTAAATCAATTCCTTGAAGGTTTGAAGTCATAAAAATCACCTCAAGGATTTGGATCTTTCTTTCTTGAATGTTTTGGAGACATACAACAAGGGTTATCCTTCACAAAAATATTATAACATGAACACATAAACTCACATACACTTTGACATAACACTTGGATCTTGAATTTCTGCAATAATACTCTAAAATGTTACTCTTGACTTTCTCTTGACAATAATATTTGCTCCTCAATTGTACTTCTTTCTTGTCTAGTTTCAAATGGTGAAATGACTAGGTATTTATAGGCATTTATTCAAATTCCAAAAAATTAGATCCCAGAAGCTGACACTTGAAATTTGAATTCTAAATGTTAAAATACTACAAACATGTCCAAAAATGGGTCTTGGCTAAGAAGGGGGACCCATATTCCCAAGGGTATATAGGTCTTGGCCCAAACTTCTAGGACATTGCATGTTGGCAATAGTACATGAGTTGGATGCATTTATTCAATGCTTGTAGTTTATTGAAAAATGTTACAAGTGGGCTCCTAGAATGCATAATTTTAGGCAATTAGGGGGTCAATTAGGCTCAATAATTTAGGGGGGCCAAAATGTAGTGTAAAATTATTAAGGGTGATAATTTTCTACACTACATGTACCCCCCACTTTAGTAAGAGTATGAACTTACACTCATACTCACACTAAAGTAGAGAAATATATGTCAAGAGGGGTCCAATTGTCCAAATGTTAGAAAGATAGGATGATTAAGAATCTAGGGGGAGAGCTCAATCCCCTAGGATCCAAGATCCCATACATAAGCACAAAGGAACACACACATGTATGCATCAAGACAACATACACAAACATACATGTTGGAAGACACAAAGCATATACGATGAAAATAGATGGTATGATGGAACATAAAGATGATAACGAATGAAAAAAAACATGATGTAAACCCGAAGACACACAAAAAGGAACACAAAAAAACACAAGGTTAGTACTAAAAGGATTTGAGTCATTAAGGAAAATAGACCTTAGTCTTAAATAGTCTCAAATACCAAATGTCAACCATTGAATAAATGCTAGCTCCCATGAGGATTGAAGTCATACAAATCACTCATGGACACACGGCTCCATTGGAAAGCAAGTTGTATTATGCTAGGTGGCCATGTTAAAAGGAATTCATGACTCACACAATAGAAAATTTTGATAGTTTCTAGGTTAATCACAAACCAAGAGACACATGAGCAAGTGAAATCCGATATTCACTAGGTGAGACCCCAAGACAAGGTAAAATAAGAGACACACACTAGGTCTACAAGGTGTGCATGTAACAAGGTGGAAAAATGGGAAAACACGCACTTGGTCTACAAGGTGTTCCCATAACAACCATACCAAGAGTTATACTCCCTGATAAGGTGCCACAAGATGCTATGCCAATGCTACATAAGTTCAACTCTCATGAACAAAGTGAAAAAAAAAGCTACACATGGCTAGCAAGCTATATTATGCTAGGTTACATGAAATAAAAAGGGGTTTGCACATGGCTAGAAAGCTATATTATGCTAGGTTCCATGAAATAAAAAGGTTTAACGTCTTGGGGGGAAAATACGACAAGGTTTAAAAGCTCGAGGGATTTTGCAATAACATCACCACAAAAAGTAATAATCAAAGGGGTTTTGTTTAATTCATGAAAGGTCACACATTAGCGAACATCACACATGACATCACCACTAAGAGAGGAAAAGTCAAGGAATAGAATATCACACGTTAGGGAATACTAGCCTTAGAATTACCACCAAGAGAAACACCATATTCCAAGAAAGGTTACACTCTTATGGGACATCAAGCCTAATATCACAACAAAGGAGACACATCACAAGGATTAAGGAGGCCACACTTTGATTGAAAAGGTCACACTTCCTAGGAGATGTATGCTATCATCACTAATAAGGGACCATTTCCTATGAAAACATTGAGCGGGGTACTATATGCCCCCCTTAAAATGTTAATGTAATTGCTACACTAACGTTTTAATGAGATACAAAAGAAATCCCTTGCTAGAAGGAATGCACCTAGGACAAAGCTACCTAACCCCTTGCCCCAAAATTTATGGATAAAGATGAGCCTAGATGTATGATGATATGGTACTCCTTGTGAAATAAAATATGATTGCATAAATCCAAGTTTATACCCCCATGCATGGCAGTGAATATGTTATGATATACTAACTACCACGTGACAAGGAGCAATAACTAATGCTATTGATTAAGTGAAATGATTCTTGATGTTTTTGAAGGACAATAACCAAGACCTCTTGTTGTTTCTTGTGTGTTAGGCTCTATAGGGACACAAATACCTTGTTCTCTTACACCACATCCTTTTCCATTATAACCACATTGTTTCAAAAGTTGATATCCTCTTCCATAAATTGTTTCTAATTATTTTGAAGAAGGTGGATTTTAATGATCATTCTCATCATATGTGGATGTATAATTTTTTTTTCCTCTTCTTTGCTAAAATGTATAGACTCAAATTTTTTTTATGACTTAGTGATAGGTTATGTTGATATCATGTCAACTTTTGTCTCTTTTCCTGATTTTGGTTCTATATGCTTGTATTCCCCATTGAATCTAGGCGTGAAATGTAAGGTTCCCCAATCATCATCTAATGATTTTTTTATGAATCGAAAGCTCTCATATCTATCCTAAAATTGTAAAGGTTCCTTTTGTAGTTGGTGTCAATTTTCTAAGAGAATCCTTTGTTCCTATTTTAGTTTGTAAACACTATTTAGATTTAGGGTCAACTTTTATCATGCAAACTTTATTATTGTATACATAATTTAGAGAATGATGAAGTGTTGAAGGCACTACATTCATTTTCAGAATCCATGGTCTAGCCAAGAGAAGACTATGTGAAAGATCTTGGGGCATGACATGGATAGGAGTTTGTAAAGTAACGCATCCAACTTTGATAGGTAATGTTATCACACCTAGGGGTTGTTTTCCCACATTATCAAAATTATGGATGAACAAAGAATTTGGTTGAATTTTAGTTTTGTCCCCTCCAATTTTGTCCAAAATTTTTATACTAAAAAAATTAAGCCCTAAACCATTGTCAACAAGGCTACGCCTAATCCTAGCCTTGTTAATAACAACCAATATCATCAAAGAATCATTTTGTTTTTTCTTTTCTAAAGGGGGTAATTCACTTTGATGAAATACAATGTCCAAATTAGGTTGATAATTCAGATTCTCAATCAAAGCTACCACATCATTTAGTTGTGCACTAGGAAGGATGAAAATGTTTTACAAATCCTTTTGAAGCATTCCATGGTAAGCAGGTGATGTTTGAATCAAATCCCACACTTGGATATCCTAGTAGGAGTGTTACAAAATTTCTCAACAAGATCAAATTCTTTACCACTATGTTGGGATGTTAGGTACAGGTGGGAGATATGATTGAGGCAATGGAATGGTTATTGGTGTTTTCTTTGGTTGATTATTGTTTCTAATGTTATATGTGTGACCTACAATATGATAATTTGGTTGTTGTGACACATGATTACTAGTAAGTTGCTTTGAAAATTTGAGGATAGAACCTAGAGGTTTAGGAGGTCCTATAATAAGAGGAGACTTGGGAGGTCCAATACTTAGAGGAATTTTAATTGGTCCAATAATTAGAGGAATCTTAGGAGGTCTACAAGGATTTTGAGGAGGTCCAATAATCAAAGGATACCTAATATCCAATTGTGTGTGCATAACATCAATAGACTTAACTTCTTGTTGATAATCTTCTATCAAGGGGGGATTTAATGTCACCTTATCATCTTCACCTAAGCAATCCATCTTACTATATTTTGAAGGAAGTTTATCAATGATTTCATCCTCTTTCCAAAAAATATCTTCCCAAGTAGGAGAGGTGGGGAGAGAGAAACAAACAAGATTCTCATGATGCTCAATGATTAGATCTTCTAACACCAAGATACCTTCTTCGCTCATAGGAGAGATATCAGGAGAAGAAAAAACATGATTGTCATGATTGTTAATGATTGTATTCTCTTTCATCAATATAACCTCACACATAGGAGGTATAGTGGGAGAGGGATCAATGAAAAATAACAAAAGAGGGGCAATAAACTCATTTTCATATGCTTGTAACAAAAGTACCTTAAAATGTTCAACAAGATTTGACAATAGAATATGAACTATGATAACACAAGATTTTTGCAATGAGAACATGATGTAAAAAATTGATCTATAGATCTGAAATGTAATATTTTTTTCCAAATTTGTACCAAATCAATCATAATGACACCTTTCTTGTGCATGCATAACACTATTTCAAAATTTCAAATTAGACATTTGTAAGCAGGAACAAAGTGAAACTACAAATACAAAAATATGTGTAGATTTTCTCTAAGACACCCCTAGTAGGACAAGGACGCCCAAGGGCATCTGAGTCCCTAAGTGGGGTTCAAAAAACTAAAAAACTAATTTGTTATGATTCTATTAATATTGTTATTTCTATGTGCAAATAGGTTTTTCAGTGACCATTTTTCCAATTTTTGGTCAATTTAAGACATCGACTCAAATGAAAATGTGTAACAATAAAGGACAATTTTGAATGCAATTTCTAGAGCTTAATCATGCAAAAATTGACTAAGTCTAAGATGATTTTTTTTGAAAATGATGATTTGATGCAAATTTGAAACAAAATAATGTAATTTTTTCACTTTTTAGGCTTAAATGAAAGATGCAATTTAGATGCAATGAAAATTTTGAAACTTTAACAACCTAATTAAGGCGATTTTGAATGTAGGTCTAATCTAAATGATTGAAACAAACTTAATGCAACCTATTATGCAATATGTGATGCATTTTTTTTTGTCTTTTTTATTCTTTTATGATGCAAAAATGAAACCCTAAATGAGAAATACAAATAATACAATGCAAAACCTAGATCTAGGGTTTGAAGGACTTCCAATTTTATAAATTTTATGATGTAAGATGTCGGGTTCACCAAAATGTAATGTAGAAAAAGGGATCCTAGGTCCTAAATGCAAAGAACCTAGGATGCAAAGAGACTTCTTCTAAATTACAATAAGATGTAGATCAAGAAGGTGAATAAATTGAGTATCAACCATGAAGGTGAGCTAGCCAGACCTGGATATACATATGATTGATGATGGGAATGGGTTGGAAGTGAGTTGGAATGATTAACCTAATTAGATTATATGCCCTAATATGTAAATTGCAAGATCCTGACAACTGACAAATGGAAACAATAGTTTGCAGGTGGATCTAGGATGTGTAGAGTGATATGCATTGACCAAGAGAATTTTGTTTCAGCCATTGTAGAAGGACACTGTCTCCCAAGGGCATATGGGTCCTTGATAGGGTGTCTTTCTCAAATTTTGGGGTCCTCTGGTAGCAGATTTGAGACATCCATTTCCACTTAAAAAGTTGTTGAAACACTGTCGGATAATTCTATAGGTTTTTTTATGTTGTTTGACAACTTTTAGGGCTTTGAATGCAACAATGGATAATTTGTCTTCAATCTTCCTTTGATCCTCTTCAACCTAAGATTTTCACATTCACAAAGAGAGGAAATATTGGACCATTTTAGGGGCTTGCTTTAGTCAAACCCTAGGTAAGTGTTTCCACTTACACAATGGAAATGTCAATGATAGAAATGATAATTGAAAGGAAGGAATGATGAATGAGAAAAATGTTGCAACTCACCACCCTTCAATGGCTTTCTTGAAGGACTAAAGTCATACAAATAACCTCAAGGATTTGGATCTTGCTTTCTTGAATGCTTGAATGCTTTGGAGACTTGCAATAAGGGTTAGTCTTCACAAAAACATGATAACATGAACACGTGAACTCACAAACACTTTGACTTGAATTGTTGAAATAATACTCTGAAATGTTTTTCTTGAATTTCTCTTGACAATAGTATTTTCTCCTCAATTGTAGTTCTTTCTTGTCTAGTTTTAGATGGTGAAATGACTAGGTGTTTATAGGTATTTATTCAATTTCCCAAAAATTAGATCCTGGAAGTCGACACTTGAAATTTGAATTCTAAATGTTAAAATGCCACCAACAACATGTTCAAGAATGGATCTTGGCTAAGAAGGGGGACCCATACGCCCAAGTGTCGATGGGTCTTGGCTTGGAAATTTCCAGGACATTGCATGTCAAGAATAACAAATGAGTTGGATGCATTTATTCAATTCTTGTAGTTTATTGAAAAAGAGTACAAATGGGCTCCCAAAATGCATAATTTTAGGCAATTATGGGGTCAATTAGGCTCAATAATTTAGGGGGGCTAAAACATAGTGTGAAATTGTTAAGGGTGACAATTTTATACACTACATATATGCTAATGGATTCATTAGAAGAACTTCATGAAGTTTATAATTTTAAAAGTGGGAGGAAAAGAGTCTAAAATTGCAAGACCACTTTTTTGCAAAGTTAATAATTTTAGAAAATATAACATTGGAAAATTTAATAATTTCATGAAGTTCAAGAAAAGATGAAAAATGTGACACTAAAAAGGTTACAATTTTTATAAAGTTTAGAAGATAACTAATTTTGTGATGTAGGAGGTTAGTTAATTTGTATAGTTTATGTAAATTACAACTATGTAAAAGTTATATTTTGGCATAGTTCACACAAATTCTAACTATGCAAAAGTGATATAAGTCGCATAGTCCATGCAAAGGATAACTATGCAAAATTTGATGATTTGAAACATTTCAAAAAATTACTACTTTAGAAGAGGATCAAAGGAGTATATTGCATGGAATTTCAAAAGTTTAAACAAGTTTCTAGTATCAATTGACAACATAATAAAAGAAGGATTTTCTCATATATTATAATTGCAACTTTACTATTAAGACATGCATGTTAAATGTGGAAGCATATATAAGGTGCCTAAAAATATCTATTCAGATGTGAAGTTTGACGCTTCAGTTTTCAAACATTTCATCTCCTTTTAGATTCAAAGAGGGAAGGTTTTTTTGGATGCTTCCCTTTTCTTTGATGAGTCTTATATAGACTCATTAAAAACCTCATATTTTATATGTATAAAATAAATACAAGTGTATCTTGGGACATGATCAATGAAAGTAACATAATATCAATATTTTATGAAAGAGTCAACATCCAATGGTCTACATACATCCAAATTAATGATGTTTAATAATCTCTTAGCTTTATTATTCCAAATGATGATCTATTTTTTGGCAAACATACAATGCTCACAAAATAACTTTTACCAATAGAATAATCATAAAGACCATCAACTAAATTTTTATTAAGAATGATCCTAAGACCTTTTTCACTTATGTGACCCAATATATGGTGTCACAACATACATGGATTTTTGGTGTCCTAGCTAGGTTATCCAAGCCTAAACAAAGTCCTAATCTAGGTTCCTTTAGCAACCACTGAATTCCCTCTTATCAACCTACAACCAAACTTCTCAAATGCCACGTGCATCCCATAATCATTCAAATTGGATATAGAAAGTAAATTTGTCGCAAGTCATGGAATATGTATATAGGGTTTTAATCCTTCTGTCACTAAAACACAACTTTACCTTTCTCTTAAAAAAATTATTTTGTAGGATGTTATCACCAAGGAAAAATTATCCTCCATCATAAGTTGAAATGTATAAAATCACTCCTTATGATGAGTCATATGGCAGGTACAACTTGAATCAATAATCCAAGCATAATTACTAATAGTGTTAACTAAAATAAATAAAACACCATTATCACCATCATTTGAGGACTTTTCTATGGAGGAATCTACATTCTTTTTATTGTTCTTACAATACTTCTTGGCATGCCCTCTCTTACCACAATTCTAACACTTTACTCTTCTCTTCCTATGGTTTTTTGAATGTCCTTTTGCCTTATCCTTATTTTTGTCCCTTTTACACCCTTTCTCTTTGGACCTTCCTCGCACATACAAGGAATCTTGGGAGCCCACATTCATGGAATTAATTTTCATTTATTTTATGAGAAGTGTAGCAATGATATTATCTCTACTTGGCTTTACACCACCACCACTTATGACAACAATTAGATTTTCCCAAGATTCAAGTAAAGAACAAAGAAACAATATGCATTAATCTTCCTCTTCAACTTAACATCTATAGATGCAAGCTAACTTAAAATAATATTAAAACCATTTAACTTTTTTAATAGAAACACCATCCTTAATTTCAAAGAATAAAAACTTCTTTTGAGATATTGTAGTGTGGGAAAAAGTATCCCTTTTTCACACTTAATGTGGAGATAATTAAATAATAAAATGAGCTTAATGGTGCCTTAATTCAGTGTTGTAATATGTTTTTCATATTCACATTAAGTTTAGGGACATTTTAATTGAAATGGACTTAATTGTTCCTTGCTTTTGGTGTTGTAAGGTGTATCTTTTCACTTTCACACTAATCTAGGGCTTTATTAATTAATTGAGGTTAATTTTCCTTAATTGGCCCCTTTAATTCAAATCCAATCCTGATTAATTGTAAATTTTGAGTGATAAAAACTAACATTCATAAATGCTATGACATAAGGTTTAACATTGAGAAATGTGTGTCCTAGGAAAGTGGCCTAGGACCCATTCGTCATAGGGTGAATGGGTCCTCACTTGTTCCTAGGACCTAAATTTAAATGATGTTTTTGGCGGTTTTTCAACGATTTCAAATCTACAATTCAATGTCAGCTTGTGATATTGAATTTTGGGAATCAATGTTAAAATATATAAATATGAGGTTATTTAACTAAGTTCATCCTAGATTTTCAAGTGTTCAAGTCCTAACAGCAAGTTTATGAGATCAAGAGCAATTCAAGAGCAATTTCAAGGCATTCAAGGGTAGATTTATTAAATATTATTGCAACAATCAAGATTCCTTTCATCATGTGTAATATTTCTTGTATCATGCATGTTGTTTGAGCTAATATGGCGATGTAGTGTTCAAGAGCTATGCAAGCATTTAAAGGAATTATCTCTAATCAAGTTTCATGATCAAGATCTACATCCATTGAAGCCAATTCATGCTAGTTTACATATTTGTATTCCAAGGTTCAAATAAGGCTTGGTGAGTTGTTGCATATTTCTTATTCATTCATCATTCCTTCATACTATTTCATTATTTTATTTCAAGGTTTAATTACCAAAATGGGGTTTGACCAAGGCAAACCCCCATTCCCTGACAAAACAACATTTTTCTCTATTTGATGTGTGATTGTAGATTTTAGGTTGAAGATCCTTTGAAGAGAAAATTTGAAGAAAGTTGAAAAATTGTCAAAGTTACAAGAAAAGTTGTCAAATGATGGAAACTCCTCTAAAAAAATTATTTTCAATTGTTTGAAAATGAACATCTAGTATCTGGGAGTACAGACACAATAAAAGAGAACCCAAAAAACATTTTTCAAGAACCCTAGCCAAGACCCATTCACGATAGGGAAAATGAGTCCTCAGTGAGCTTCAAAAGGTGACTTTTGGTGAAAGGTACACATTAATTTCCCCTTTCCAAATCTTCCTTATGTTGTTATTTTCATATTTGATTATTGTTCTTCATTTACATTTCATAGCTTACATTTTAAATGAAATTAGGAAAATAGGTCTTTGGGCTGAATCAACCCATTCATCACCCCCCTTATATTTTTCTTTGTTTCATTTTGGTGAACCCGAGTTTGATCCTTGAATTTTCTGATTTTCGAGTCTTCTTTCACCCTATATTTAGATCTTGCATTCATTTGCATCTCTTTACATTGAATTGAGTCCCATTTAGGGTGTCTAGTTTGCATTTCATTTAAGGGTTTTAGGATTACATATTTTGCATTCTTTAAATCTGAAAAATACAAAAAAAAATTAGTCATCTTGCATATCATTTACATAGCATTACATCATATTCATTTACATTTGAAAATTGAAACAAAATTGCATATAAAATTAGGTGTTCTAGGTTGTCATTTTGTCACATTTTGCATTTGTATTCAATCCTCATTTCACATAAAATTAAAACTGAAACTTGCTATATCAGATAAGAATATGGAAACTACTGATATTTACTTAGAAATATATAAAAAAAATCTTCAAAACCCTCACCTAGGACCCATTCACCCTAGGGTGAATGAGTCCCTAATCAGGGTCATATTTTGATTTTCTAAGCATTAAAACATTCATTTTTGCATTTGTGTTTGTTGTTTTTGGATTCTTGTTTCTGTTTCTTCAATTTGGTCATATTTAACTTCATTTGATAAAGTTAGTGCATTGTGTGATTTCAAAATTGCATTTACAAGATATATTTTTTAGGTTTTTGCATAGTTTAATTAGAAAATTACCTTGTTTAGAATCTGAAAAATTGCATTTACATAGTGCACTCTAGGTCATTGCATTGCATTTTACCCTCTTTCCATTTTGGGTTGACATTGAGTTTGTAAAACTTGTATGAGATTTACAACTTGGTGTCCTATTAGCAATACTATTGTGAGACATAGTTCGAGACTCATGTCATCTCACAATACACCATTCATCATAGATCTTGGGTTTTCTAACTCTCTTTCTAATAGTATTGATAACCAACCCCCTATGAATCATAACCTACATACCTCATTTCCAATAAATTTCTTACCTACAACCAACGTGCATGATTTTGTTCATATCCCACAAGAAGAGATACGAAGAATAGATGAAGACTTAGAACAAATACAAAATCTTGTATGTCCTGATGTGGCTCCTATGCTAGCTAAACTAAGAAAGATGCTTAAAAGTAAAAACAGAATGAAGATTTTATTTGGCCTCGTTGACCTCATTAATGAGACCTTCAAATACCAAGAGAATGATAATATACATACCTCAGTCAACTTTATTGAATCTAAACCTTGTACGGGCCAAACCAAAATGTACCTTGATATTATTTTCTTACAAAAAGACATAATCAAACATGCACCCGATGGTCCTCTTTACATAGCTGGAAGAATCAATGACAAGCTTACCAATGGGATATTAATTAATCTTTTTTGTGTAGAGAATGTGATTATTGAATAATTCCTATTTGTGCATGAAATTTATCAAGATACATATGAAAGACTGAAAGCGTGGATAAAAATGCATAATGGTTTTGCTTGCCATACGATTGGCTCGATAAATCTCAATCTAAAACATTAAATGTCTCATTCACCATCATCCCGTTGTCAGACCAATTTCATGTGAAGTTAGGCTATCCATGGATTCACTCCATAAATTTTTTCCCATTGATTGTGCATAAATTTTTAAATTTTCCCTTTGGCAATGAGATCTTTACAATTTATCATAGTGGCTTTAATCATGTGTTTTCCTGTGGGAACTTTTCATTGAATTTCTTTTGGACCGAGCCTATTGAACCTATTATACCCTGTCAAGGATTCTTTTTCAAATCATTTCAAAAGTTTAAGGCAAAGTGCATAGTGGAATTATCCCTTAGAAATATACCTCAACCTGTGATTGAGCCACCCATCCTTGATGAAACCATGATTGAACCAAAATCCCTTCCAAACATCAAAGATCAGCTTATTACAAATCCTCCTACCATTTCATATAAGAGACCATGAGACAATAAAAAAAATCCCATTGTGCCTCCTAAAATCAAACAAGTTTACAAAGCTAAAGAGAAATTTGTTAGCAACCTCCTATGGTTCCTTTCGTTCCTCCTCTAAGGGAAGAAAAGAATCCTATGGTTGACAAACCCACTCTTACACAATCACAAATTGACAAAAGATTGAGAAGAAATTGAAATGCTAGAGAGCGTAGTCAAAGATTTCGTGATATTGCTCATATGTTACAAACTAAAGAAGAAAATAGCAACATATAAAATCAAAATCCAAACTTATCTCCTACAAGGAATGATGTCTCTTCACCCTCACTGCAACATAAACTTGAAAACACTTTTATGGATATTGTCATTCGACTTCTTCTTGTGATTAGTTTAGATGATGATGTTGACATTGCAAATATTGATGAACAAGTGCATAATGAGTTGAATTCATTATTCTCCTCTTTTATGAGCTTAAATGACAATTCTCCTAAAAAGAGTGTTGAATTGGTGTGTGTCCTAGTTTGGCACTTGATGTTGTCCCTTTGGCTAGTTGTCTGCCTTTCACATATATTGAACAAGATTGGGATGTGGATGACCTGCTATAGGTTGACTCACATGTGTCTTACTAGTCTTTTTCTTTTTTTCATTTTCATGTTTCTTTATGTGATTGCATGTACGTAATGTGATCCCCCATACTCCTTTTTTTGGTTTATCTCTCTCTCTTTGTGCATTCCTCTATTTGTATCTACATTCTTCTCTATTTCATATACATTTTATATTTTTCATTTGTCTTATGTTTTCCTTCTGGGGATGATGCAAGGCATCAAGACATTTAGGTCTCTTCCATGTTGACCCGGAAGGATTTTTATTTTTTTTCGCTCTCTTTGTGTCATTCTTCCAGTTCTATGAGTATTTAGGGAACGATGACATTTTTGAGCTCTATAACAACATTGTAGAAAATATATATTGACCCTAAATCCATAGACCCCTTATGTATTTTTTGGGGAAACCCCTCCTTCCTTTTTCATGATTTAACTTCATTTCAGAAACATATGACTTGGCATAGGGATTTTCGAGTAAGCTTTGATGTCTTAGGATTGAGCATTAGCTACTTTAAAGTAATTTTTCACAAGAATGGTGTTAGTAACCTCTTTAAAGTGAGGGAATACATTGATAATATTTTTTGACATTTCTCATGTTTCATGGTGTGATTTTATTTTTTCTTGTGATGCATCCTTTTTTGGGTGGTGTTATTGGGTTTGATGTCCTCCAAGAGTGTGATATTTCTTAGCGTATGACTTTCCTCTTAGTGGTGATGTGATGCACTGCATTCCCTAAGTTGTAGATATTTTACTCTTGAATTTTCCTCTCTTGGAGACATTAGGCACGATGTTCCCTAAGAAGAATACCTTACACGAACTAAGAAAAATCCCTTTGAACAAAAATTTTTACTAGCATTATTGTTCATAAGTGTTGGCATAACGCAACTTGTTAGCCTTATGAAGCTCAAAACCAAAAATTCAAGGCCACCAAGCATAACACACCTTGCTTTCCTATGGAGCCTTGCCTTGTTCATAGGTGGTTACCATAACATAGCTTGTTAAGCCCTATGAAGCTCTAACTCTAAGTCCAAGGCCACCTAGCATAACACACCTTTCTTTCTTGTGGAGCCTTGCCTTGCCTTGTGGCACCTTATTGAAGTTGCTAGGAGGATAACTTTGATATGTTATGGGAGCCTAATATGATTCTCTCATTTGCCACCCTTTTGGGATACTCACCTAATGAATAGTTTGAGGTTCCACTACCCTAAAGTGAGCACGACAAAATTGAAAGTTTAGATGTGTTTTGCGCTAATCGGACCATCTTGGATTGATCTACCTGATCTTCGATGTTGTATGATTGTGTATCTTTGTCATTACTGCATACATAATTGTCTTGAATGTCTACTTTAGTGTGAGTTTGCGCTTGCACTCATCCTCTCACTGAAGTGGGGGCAAAATGTAGTGCAGGAAAAAGTATCCATTTTTCACACTTAATTTGGAGATAATTAAATAATAATATGAGCTTAATGATTCCTTAATTTAGTGTTGTAATATGTTTTTCATATTCACATTAAGTTTAGGGCACTTTTAATTGAAATGGACTTAATTGTGCCTTATTTTTGGTGTTGTAAGGTGTATCTTTACACTTTCACACTAATCTAAGGATTTACTAGTTAATTGAGGTTAATTTTCCTTAATTGTCCCCTTTAATTCAAATCCAAGCCTGATTAATTGCAAATTTTGAGGGATAAAACCCGACATTCATAAATGCCATGACATAAGGTTTAACATTTAGAAATGTGTGTCCTAGGAAAATGGCCTAGGACCCATTCACCATAGGGCGAATGGGTGCTCACTTGTTCCTAGGACCTAAATTTGAATTATGTTTTTGGTGGATTTTCAATGATTTAAAATCTACAATTCAATGTTAGCTTGTGATATTTTAATTTCAAGAATTAATGTTAAGATATGTATAAATATGAGGTTATTTCACTAAGTTCATCCTAGATTTTTAAGTGTTCAAGTCTTAATAGAAAATTTATGAGATCAAGAGCAATTCAAGAGAAATCTCAAGGCATTCAAGGGTAGATTTATTGAAGATTATTGCAACAATTGAGATTCCTTTCATCATATCAAATATTTATTTATCATGCATGTTGTTTGAGCTAATATGGTGATGTAGTGTTCAATATCTATGCAAGAATTCAAAGGAATTATCTCTAATCAAGTTTCATGATCAAGATCTACATCCATTGAAGCCAATTTATGCTAGTTTTTAGATTTGTATTCCAAGGTTCAAATAAGGTTTGGTAAGTTGTTACATATTGCTTGTTCATTCATCATTCCTCCATGCTATTTCATTATTTCATTTCAAGGTTTACACTAGTATAGAAGCAACAATATATGATTAAAAGAACTACTAAAAACTGCATATAAATGACTAAACATGATCACATGATGATTAGTAGTTTATTTCCAATCATTTATAATGCGACTGAATTGATGACTAAACCATTTTTAGTCATTTATTGGTTATTTTGATTGATCAATTTGGTAGTATATTTAGTCATTGATTGTTGTAAATTGGTCACTTATTTAGTCATTTTTTATTCACTGATATATTTTGTCATTAATTTAGTCATTGATTGTTGTTAAATGGTCACTTATTTAGTCATTTTTATTCACTAATTTCCATCCATTGGTAGTTTATTTAGTCATTAATTTTAATCATCATTTTGATCAATTTGGTAGTTTATTTAATTATTTTTGTTCACTGATTTTTGTCAACTAGTAGTATATTGATACATTGTTTATTAATTGTATAATCATTATATTTAGTCATATTTATTCACTGATTTCTATCAATTGGTAGTATATTTAGTCAATTGGTAGTTTATTTAATTGTTGATTTCTACCTAAAAGTGCTAAAAATGAGACAATGATTTTGAGGTTTAAACATAAAACATAGAAAAACATAATCAATCATTCATTTGCACATAATGAAATAGCTATTAAGAAGGCAATTTTTTACAACAGATACAAGACAAAAATGTGTCTTTGCTTTGAAAAATGTGTTACAAAGTGTGTTTCTTAGTGTTGTGACTAAGAAAACTGAGTTACAATGCCTTTTTTTTCTTATATAGCTCCAAAATAGACAAAAAACACTAAGATCCTTGAACACATTCAAACTATTGCATAAAGTAGTGGACCAAGATGTCTAACAACTAGTACATGATAAACATCAACTATGTCATTTTTTTCAAATATTTTAGTGGCCACCATGTGAAGGTCCCTTCTTTCTCTTTCAGACGGACAACTCCATCTATATTGTCTTCATAAGCAAGGGGTTTGTTATTTGTGACCTTTAAAATATTTAAATTTGCATCTCCTGATCCTTTCAATTTGACTCCATGTACAATAGATAGTGAGTGAATCCGCCCAATTCCCATAGCAACACCATCAAACGGATCCAACACCCCAACTTTATCCCTTCTTGGAGTTTATCAATAATTTTTTGCAAAAACGAAAAAAATACACATCATGCTGAGATATAAAACATTCAATAACACACAGATAAACATTTATAAGAAACTATAAAATAATGATATGAAACCTGAAACCATGCACCTAAAAAATTTGTTGCATTAAATTTTTTAATGCAATAGCTTTGATCTGTGGATATTTTAATGCATCTTTGATAGGAAACAAAGATAAGAAATTTTCACATCAATATTTTCACTCCAATGAGAGCTATTGTAACATACCTATGATGGAGTGTATTGTTTTCATATCATTGATCACTTGAAAAGGACAAAAGAGTTCAAAATTTTGGAACTCTAAATTTTATTCTCTAGTAAAAATATAGTGTTTTTATGTGTAAGGATTAAATACATCTGAAATTGTGTGATTCAAGTATTTAACATATTCTTACAAACCTTAGCCAAAGGAGCCAGGGAGTTAGTGGTACAACTAGCATTTGAAACAATGTTCAAATTAGATTTGTACTCGTGCTCATTAACCCCAACAACAAACATTGGGGCATCCTTGCTGGGAGCTAAGATGACTAATTTTTTAGCACCTAACTAAGAATGACTAAAAAGAAGAAAAAAATTATTATTTCCTATTAAAGTAAAGAGTCACTTAAAAATCATTAGTTAAGTTCAACACTCTTACATCAATACAAAGAAAAATATTTTAAAACTTATTATTAGAGACATAACAATTTCATTAACATCCAAGGTATAGCCTGTAGGATCTATAAAACAAAAAAATTACATATATGAATTGAACCATAATGTCTACGAATGAACTGCTGCTAACTTTAAGAACATCTAGAATCACATTCCTAATTCTAGAACAAAATTAATGTAACTAACTAGCTGCTTGAAAAGAATATCAAATACCTTATATAATAAAAGTATTAGAGACATGATATTTCCAAGGTCCATTACTGTGCAATTTTTTTGTATTAACAAATCACATTATGTGATCTAATCATCAAGATGAAGAAAGCAATCTATCGAAAGGATCCCAAAATGATCTAAAATGTTGATACAAAAACACACTTGCACACAATCTTCTACCAAAATCTTGCTAATTCAAAATTATTAGAGGTAAAAAATGGCATACCTTCAAGTGTGCATTTGCTTTCTCTTTATCAATAAAGACTCTTGTTGATTCAACCACATACTCTGCACCAACCTCACCCCAGGGAATTTCTTCTGGATTTCTAAAGAATTGAATTGGATTAGACATGTACGTAAATATGCATAGCAACACATCAAATAAAAGAAAAAAATCTAACTCATGTAAACACTTTTCTCATGAAACCTCTCATGGAAGCTTATCATTGGACATTTAAAATGACTTACCTGCAACCAAATACAGCTACTTGTGTCTCACCAAAAAGTAAAGTTTTTTTATCCTTGACCTTCACTTCATGTTTCTTCCACTGGTCATGGACACTATCATATTTGAACATATAGGTCTGAATGTAACATAAAGAAAGAAAAAAATGATGAGTACTCACAAAATCTGATTATGCCAGTAGTTAGTCAATGAAATATATAAAGACTCGTAATAACATTAATATGATTAAGTTGGCTTTTGGCTAGATAGACTATGAAAAGGTTGTTGAGCAAATTAATATTATAGCTTTGCTAGAAAGATAAAGATAATATTAAATATATTGCTATGATTGACAATAACAACTTGTAACCAAAATTTTCCACTATTTCTTACTAAAGATTAAATAACTTCTAGTTGACACGAGACATTTACCACAACATGAGGTCTTTTGGCCAATTGTATTGCCTGTGCCATCATGTCAATACCCCCAACAACTTGGTAGAATTAATCCACATTAGTACCAAGATAATGCCCATAATGATCTAGACCTAGCCTACAAAAAGAAATTTCAGGTGGTGCATCAAAACAACATTTAATACAAAAAGAAAACAGTATCATATAGATCAATATTACAACAATGTAAGATAGTCAGGCTCAAAAATTTTAATAAAATTTCAATCAAAATATAAAGTTACCATTATTTTGCAGTCCATGTTGAACTTGACAACAATGCCATTTATTATGCTAATTGAAAGAATTCAACAACAATACATGTGATTTGGTCACATTACCCCTTAAAATAAAACTTCAAGTGGTGTGTTTATTTCAATTATACATAATTTTATCATTTGGACCAAAAAGAACAACTTAACAATAGAAAAACTGAAAAAAACACATAGAAATCATTTACTAAAATTTAAACATGTGAATATATATCTAACTTTAGAAAAGTCTCTTCACATAAAGCATAATAGAAAAAGTGAAAATCAATCAAGTTCCAAATTTTTATCTATGTTCTTCTAATGTACTCATTGATTAAAATTTAGGACTCTCCCAATGGTTTCTACTTGTTTCATCACATAATAGATTTCAAGGGCTCAATCTTCTTGCTCTCTTTGTGATCAGATTAAGGCTACTAGTTAGAAGGTTGGATTATATTGACCATTACCGAGGCCTTCTCAATCATGGGAATCTAATCCCATTGCCTTAATAGGTGGTTTTCACAACACCTAGTGCAAAGACCACTGCATCATTGTTGTTGCCTACTAATTTTCATTGCATGGACTTTCCTTGCCTTGAATTGAGCAAAGAGATAAAGATGTCGCAGTCATATGTCATGCAAAGGTAGCCCTTTGAAGGAAGATCTGATTCCATACACATGGGAGATCTGGTGCCTCAAAAATCAATAGAGACATGTCCTTCAAACATGTTGTGATAGTGCAAATTACAAAA
>VDFB02259613.1:0-29821 GCA_007258455.2 Sequoia sempervirens | reverse complement strand
TTTTAGACAAAATGGAAAAGCTGCGATTTTCTTCTAAATTGCTAATAAATTCAATAAAATTCTAAACTTCATGAAATAAGCACAAAAATGCTCAGAGAACATGGGCGCACCATTCTATTATTTTTTTAGAGCTTTTACAATGATGTAAATTGACAAAAGAATGAGAAATGATTTTATTTTCTAAAAACCTGATGGCGGCTGCAGCAAGTTGCCTGACTGATGAAATGGTACGGCTAGATTGACAGATGAATCTCCAGGCTCGAAATCCAATGCAAGTTCCACAGTAAACCAAGGCGCCTAGATCTCAGTGCAAGAATCTGAAGACAGGAGGCGAATCTCTCAAGTAATGATGGTACGGCCTGCAAGTACAAGAATGTACGGCCTGATTGCAGCAGCCAAATAAGTGGTACGGCCTCAAAGAATAAATGCCTGATCTCTGAACTAAGTTCCCTGGTAAAGTCGCCTTTACTGCTAGATGAATACATCTGTAAATCTCTGAATGAATAGCTCAATAAATCCAATCTGTGATCTCTGTGTGAAATCACCAAGTGCAAGCTTAAACTGGTATTTCACAGTCTCAGTCTGCCTGATTCCTGAAGAGTTTTCGTTCTCCAGAAACGTTTGTCTGCCAGAAACCCTAGGGTTTGCAAACTCCAATGCTCAGAGCAAAATGACAAAAGTTGAATAATAATCTCATAATGGTTCGATTTTGCCTTGAAAGAATATATATTCTCCTTTGAAAAGTTCGACCCAAATCTCCTTTAAAAATAATCATTTAATTAAATGATTTAATTCGCCTTAATACTTAGGAGAAATATTTAATAATTAAATGGCACCTTATTTTAATGAATAATAAATATTCATTAAGTCAAAATTTAATACTTTATTATAAAGTATAATAAATACTTTATTACAGGCCAATTTAATTAAATATTTAAATATTTCAATAAAGTGACTTTAATATAAAGTCAAAATATTAAATATTTAATAAATCATTAAAAACTCCTTATTTCTCCGTCTGATCATCAAACTGCTGAACTGGGTCGACTCTGAGCTGAATAGTTGAACCAGGTGCCCTGCCCAAAATAGCAGCTTCCGCCTGACCTAACTTTCTAAAAATAGAAAGTTCCTGAAAATGCACTCTGGAAGATTCTGCAAAGGCCCAACCTGACACAACTGCAAAACTGGAGCTACCAAACGCTGAGTAACTGCCCCAGATGATCCTCTGCACACTCCTGTCAGCCTACGAGGATCGAATAATAGGCTAACCTCGTCACCAGCTGCGCTGACTAGGATGGGGACATCACACCAACTTTGAGGGAGATATTATTTTATTAAAAGATTTATTTTGCTCTTGAAAAAAGGGACGCCATCTTGTGGAGGGAAAAAAAGTCAACTTAAATTTGAAAATGGTTTGTCTTCTTATGTTGGGCATACCTTCCAGAGACGTCTAGAAGATCTTCTCAAACTTATAAAAGAAGGCTTTGGTTCTTCATTTGGTATCCGTTAAATTTACAATGTTATGTTGTTGGAATGGTGAGAGATTGCTTTGAGGAATGCATACCTCCTAGCTTGGGCTCAACTTCTTACTTGAAAGATAGCAACTAGTTGAGATATTAATCTAGTTGAGTTTATTGCACATTGTAGTTGATTTTCTTGCATATTGTAGTAGAGTTCTTGCATTTTAGTCACATTTTGGAGTTGCTGGTTTAGCATAGCTGATTGTAGTTTTTGCTCATATTTTATGATATAAAAACAAAATTGTTCTGGGCATTTCACCAATCTATTTCTTTGCTAGGGGCGACCATTTGTGCCAGTTTGCAGATTTTTCAATGAAGATTATGATTTTATCCAGTGAAAATCGCCCCTCTTGAGGTCGAACCATTCTGTTATGCTTGGCAAATATTTAGAAAAAAAAATTACAAGTTTTTAGAGTCATTTTCTGATTAGAATCTGGTCGCCATCTTCATAGTGTTCATTTGCATCAGATTTCATGTCATTTGGACAAGTCTAGAGAGAGTTATGAGCATTTTAGTGAGTTACAGTGTTGCTGGTTATGCATTTTTAATCATTGTTCAGTCATATCAGATTGTAATATTTTGTTTTAGGAGTTGGGTTTGAGTCTTGGGGTTTGGTTGAGCATTGGAGAGACATTATAAATCATTGCAGCTTTGATATACTCTAATTCTATGTTCTTGGCAGACATTTCTATTTCATTGTAAAGCTGAACAGTAGTATTGTCAGCTACTTCTTTCTTTGCTAAGTTCATATATAATTCCCACGGGTGTGGAAGAGACTAGCCCTCGCTCAGTCTTCATTGTACTTGCATTAAATCCCCATTCATCATATGATAGCGCCTTGCTCATCTCGGGCTTGGAGTGCACATGCTTGATGATCGAGTTACTTTCAGCTCTGCACTGTTTTAATAGATTCTCCACTATATGATAGCACCATTCCCACCTTGGGTTTGGAGTGCACATGCTTGGTGTCGAGTTTACTTTCCAGCATTGTATTTCTTTTCTTAGTACCTCCGCCATATGGTAGCGCCATTCCCACCTTGGATTGGAGAACACATTCTTGGCTTTGAGCTTCCTTTCAGCATTGTAATTCTTTCCAGTTGCTATTGACGACCCTCTTGCCATATGACAGCATCATTCTCATCTCGAGATTGAGTGAGCATTTTTGGCAAAGAGTTACTTTCCAATTGCTGGTTTGGTTTGACCTAACCATAACGGGTGCTTCTTGTGCTGGTGTGTTCATTCAAAAATTGAAAAAATTGGGTTGGCTCATTACACCGCCCCCTTCTATGAAATGGCTATGCTCCTCTAAATTGGTTGACCTGTTTGAGACTATTGTTTTTTGATTCTGGGTATTTAATATTTATATTCTCCATGATGGGGTGATTCCTTATGACTAAAAATAGAGGTGTTTGATGCAGCTCATGTTATAAAAGATTTTTCAGTTGCCTATTTGAAGGTGTCCAATCCTTGGACTCATATTTTTGTCTTATTAATACTTTTCAGTGGTCATTTTCAGAAAAAAACTCTATTATCAGGAGCGCCCAGGGTAGGCAACTACTCAGAAATTAACAGCAGTTAATTTGGAGGTCAAAATGAATTAATCTGATTTTTTTAGCAAATTGCCCCTGTTTGGGAAGTGCAGATTGAAGTGGGGTTTAGTTCTGTGAGGCTACTGCTGTTAGGACTGCCATCGTGGGTTTCCTGTAGCATTTCTTATGTTCAGAAAGTTATCAACAGACCTGAAACCTTCAATTTCTGATCACCTTATTGCTGCTGTGTGTCTGGGTGTGGTGCTGATGGAGTATGGACAGCCTATGTTGACTGCTAGTAGACAGAAAGTTGCAACAGAAAGCCTGTAATGACTTTCAAATGCAATACCCTTCTAGGTATTTTCATTTTATTGGTATTTGGTTTCAAAGATTGAATTGTTGAGAAGTCCTAGTGTGATCTAAGGTCCAACAACTGTAACAACAGTGATGGAAATTAATGAAACTCTCATATTCTGAATTGCATCAGCTGCATTCTTATTATTGCTACCTTTAATGTTTATGCTTAACCAAATCTGATGATGTATGCCTTGTTTGAGATTTTGTTTTTTGGAAACCAAGTGGCAAACTTCAACAAATTTGAAAAATAAAAAATCAAGGTGTTTTCTTACAAAGACATCATTATATTGGTGCACAATTGTATTGCAATGCCATGAGGAAAGGGTGCCTAAGGTGGAAAACCTCGTCCAAAACCATGCCAAGGGTCAAAATGTGACAATGAACAAAGTATGTAGTCAGCACCATTTTAGATGGTGAAGCTAGGAGGAAAGGAGGAAATAGTGCCTAAGTGGTTAATGCCTAAGTGATTCGTGCCAATACTTTAATGATGAAACAAGTGTAAATGAGGATTGCACCTTTCCAATGGCAATTGAAGTGGCTAATGCATTATAAAAGCACAACAAAGGATATGGCAAAGGACTTAAGTGATTAGTGCCATTCTTGAGGGGTAGAGCTAATGGAAAAGCATGGCAAAAGAGATGTTGGAGAGGTCCTTAAACTATGTCATTAACTAAAGGTCATAATTGGAAGCATAGTTGGAAAACTCAGACTTGTCACGGACTCGGCAACCCAAAAATATGACTTGGACTCGGGATTCAGCACGGACTCGAGAAAAGACTCTGCAGAAAAAAAAAAAACAAAAAAAACGTAGTTTTACAAAAAAACAAGAACAAATTAATGCATTTAGAGAACATAAGAGCCTAATTTGATTATCAAACACTCAATTCAAAGATTACACGTCATATGATCATCAAACACTCAATAATTGAAATTTAATCATTCATAGTCATCAAATACTCATAGTTTCAATGTATAACAGCATCATAAGTTTATAAATGTTTACATATAATCATGTCAAAAAGAGGAAAACATTAACAACCTTGAGTGTTAAAATGAAACAAAAAGTAAAAAAAAAATGGGTTTTTAACCCTTTTCCACTCCTAGCCGCGTAGGAGAGTCCTGGGTTGGGACTCTTGAGTCCGACCTCGGGACTCTTGAGTCTTGAGGTCGGACTCGGGAGTCCTGACCCAGGACTCTCCTGGACTCAACTCCTGAGTCTGTGGCAAGTCAACTCAGCTCACCAATGGACTCCAGAGACTGTCGAGTCCATGGCAAGTCCTGAAGAGTCCTCAAACTATGATTGGAAGACCTAGGTATAGTATTTAAGTGGCTTAGAAAGGTGAAGTTTTTGGCAAAGGTGGCAGGTGAACATGAAAATATCAGCAAAGAGAAAATGCATTCAACTTAGACAATAGCACTTTGTTGATGGCAATGGTAGTCTAAATCTTCAATTAAGGTGGCAAAGTCAATAAGAAAGCACAACTAAGCGTATGACTAAAGGAAATAAGTGAATTGCAAGTTTCAAGTGGTTGTGCCATTAGAAAATGATGACTTATAGTGGCAAGTGATGGGTATAATTGTGACCAGCATAGAATGTTTTAAAAAAGCTAAAGGAAAATTGCATTTTTCGCTTGGCTATAAACACAACAATATGACTCAAAGTGGCAAAAATATTGAGAAACTATGCTAGTACTTTAAAGAGCATGAGTTGAAGTTTAAGTGTTGCACTTTTCAAGTAGAAAAGCGACAAATAGACCACAACAAGAGTGGCAAATGAACAAGCAAGTGCGAATAAGACAATCCAAAAATGTGACCCAAGTAAAAACCTATGTTACCCAATCTTTTGGGTAATATTTTGGGACGGTAGGGGATGGCAAGGGGGATGGCTATATAAAAAATATGGAAAATTTAATATATATAGGGAAATTATAAATATTCATATGATAACATTGATAAAGCATTCATATATACATTATAGAACCTCAATGCATAACATTTGTGTTAAACTGAGAGTTATAATAAGAGTCAAAGTGTAATGTCCTTGTTTTCTGATCCTCTTAAGGAATAATCATTATTTTAATTATTTAATGTTACTAGGCAAAAAGTGCAAAGTCAAAAGGGTAATATTAAATAATTATATTAAAAGGTTAAAAAGTGACATTCTTTAATGATAAATTAATAAAGTCACTTTATTAAATATATTTTCAAAAAGTGACTTAAGTATTGGGAGTCACATCAAGGGGTCACATCAAGGAGTCACGTCAAGAGGTCATATCAAGGAGTATTAAAATATTCTTCTAAAAGCTTGTTAAACACTCTTCTTGGGTTTTTCTAGAAGGTCAAGGAGTTCTTTATAAAGGGTAGTTGAGAGCTCATTTGAGGGGGCTTGGTTGAGAGAAAATTGTTAATGAATTTCAGTCTCATTGAGAGATTGGCTTTTCACAGGGCTTTGAGGACGAAATCCCTCTTGGCTAGCAATCTCTTCGTTGTTGCAATATACAGTCAAGAGATTTAATGGTGTTTTCAGCCAAGAAACACATTGGTGCTTAACGGAGATAATTCTGAAGGATGAAGTTGCAAATTTGTTTGTTTGAGAAGCGAAGTAATTTATGCAATAGCTGATGTATTATTGCATGTTTCTGAATTATTGCAATAGCTGGTTTATTATTGCAAGGGTTTGAATAATTGCAATAGCTGATGTATTATTGCAATTCTGAATAAGGGTTTCTAAATTATTGTATTAGTTGATTTATTATTGCAATAAAAGTTTTTAAATATGCAATAGCTGATTTATTATTGCATTCTATTGTGAGGGCTTCTAAAGGATGAATTTGAGATCATTGTTTAGATATAGGAATAGGGTTTGAATTTGAAATTTAACTTGCTGTTATAGTGACGCTATAGTACTGAAAACATTGACGTGAACAGTGCCATGAGCAGCAATTCCCAGTCTTGGCAAGCTAATTGAGGTCTGAAAGATATCATTCTATCTCTTAATCCTTTGTTGATTATCAGTCCATGTATTTATGTGCATTTCTTAGTCATCTGTAAGTGGAAATCTGATTGTATAAATGGATGAACTCAGAAAGCGTTGTGTTAAGTCATAAACTTCATGTTGTTATTATATTTCTGAGTGCTCAAACTTGTATCTCTAGCTGTATACATGCTCATAGTTTTTGTAAGGGACTGCTATTAATTTACTGAGTGTGCATGTTGAAAGAGAGGTCTGTAATATCATCTCTGAAGTAAATGTAAAAGTCTGAAATAAGTTTTGAAGTTATTCACTATTTGAAGAGTTCATGGCAGTCCTGTATATGAGCATTGAGACACCCAGAATGTTCTTAAGATGGTCTGCTATTCAATCATTGCTAGCTAGGTTCATGTTCTCGCTTTCTAGGACACTTTATGAACTTGCAACATTCTGATATAAATTTCTGAACATTGGTGTGCCAACCAAACAGTCATATTTATGTCTAGAATTATCATAGGATTTGCTTATCAATGTCATGCTTTCATGTACTTGAATGTAGTAATTTATAAGTCATTGTTGGTATGAAAGTTCAGTAAATACCATATCTCTCAATTGGGTCCGTCAATCAAAAAATTTCTACTCCTCTCAAAAAGGAACATTACAGCATGCAAAGTGTATGACAAAATGCCAAACAACACAAATTGAAATTTCCATTCAAATTGGTTAGGGACACTATAGTGGTATTAGAGCTTAAAATCCTGCCAGCCTGTTGGGTGTGTTATCCGAAAATTTTTGGAGTTTGGCAACACGGTACAAACATTGAATGGAGCCTCTCAATGAAGAAGAAATCTTTTGGGAAATTTATGAAAATTATAAAGCATTGGGACTAGATTTTTGTGCTCAAATTTCATTTGTTGATTACATGGATCTTAATATTAAGTATGATCAGAGATTGCAAAGGAAAAATGAAATAAACCCCTTACAATTTTTTTCAATTTTTGCCACAACACTTCACCCATTAGTGTTAGCAAATCCAACTAACTAGCTGAAAGGAACCCTTTCACTTTCTGATTACCCAGATCCTAGTGTGGGCAAGGTGAGAGCATATGGTAGAAATGGGATTGTTAGCATATAAATTTGAAACTGCTAGAAAAGTACAATGCAAATGCAACTTGACCACTTATTCAATGGGAGTAGTTTGACAGCTTAGTCGATCAGCATGATGATGAATTACAAAGTACAATGCAAATGCAACTTGACCACTTATTCAATGGGAGTAGTTTGACAGCTTAGTCGATCAGCATGATGATGAATTACAAAGTACTGAAAGTAAAGTATGGGCGGCTTGCTGACCCCTTCCGCTTGTTCAACGGGTAGTACGAGAAAACAAATGCTGAAAGTAAATGGATGGTGAGAACTGTCCCTTCCACTAAAAATGGGAATTAGAAAGTAAAGAGCAGAAATATAAAGTGACTGAATCAGTACTACTGATTTCAGCCTTACAATGAGAATAATCTGCAAGTTACATGAGTTATAGCTGTCCAATCCATTGCAAAATGATATTAGATGATCCTCCAAACTTCTCAAGTTTCTCAACTATGAAAAACAAGCCAAAATTAGAACTTCTAACAATCGAATATGAAAAACCAACATATAGAAAATGCAAACCAGCAAGCACGAATCACACCAAAATGCTCATAACTCGATGTAGACACCTCCGAATGACATGAAATCAAGTGCAAATGAAGCATAGGAGGCAGGTGCCCAAGTTAGAACCAAGAAACAACATCAAACACCTCAAAATATTTTATGCATGCAAACCAAGTCACCTGCATGCAAGGTACGACCTTGAAGGAGGGGCAACCAACAAGAAGAAATTCATTTCACCACAATAAAATCTGAAACTCCACAAAGTGAGGCGCCCAAGAAAGATTCATACATTGGGTCAATACCCAGAACTATCAAAAAATCACCCAGTGAGCTACAAGCAAAAATGTGCTTCTGCAAGCACCAAACCAGCACACAAAAAACTGAGAAAACACAGCAAAAACTTCAGAAAACATCAATAAGAAACTTATCCATTATGCTCAATTTGTTCTTTAGTGTAAAGAACAATCCAAGGCTTAGCTAGGTGTTATCTTGCAAGTACGAAACTATGTTTGCTAGGAGGTATGCATTCGTTGAAGCGAGTGAATAGCAATTTCAGCAGCACTTCATTATAATTTTCAATGGATACCAACAATAAAGCCCAACACTCTTATTTATAACCTTTTCTCTCCCAAATTCAAATTCAACTCCCTCCAAATGGGGTGCCCAACTCAAATTCACATTCATCTTCAACAATCTACAATTTGCATTTCATTTCAATTCCATTAGCCACCTAGACATGGCGTCCAAAATGAAGGAGAGAAGACTTCAATAAAATTGCAAATATATCACAAGGTAAGCGTCCAAAAGATTAAGTGAAAATACCTTATAAAAATAAGTTATCTCTCCAAGTAGGCATCCTCCAAGCCTTAGCAACATATTTTCACTTAAAACATAAATTCAATCAAAATACAGAATTTACCAAAAATGAACTCCAAGAGTGCGGGAGACCAAACTGCTCAAACAGACTTGCCTAAACTAGCCTCTAAATTGGCCTATTGAAACCCTGCTAAAAATAGCACTGCTAAAAATAACATTTACTATAAATAGCATATTGCTAAAAATAGTGTTTCCAAATGCATTTTAACCACATTTTGAGCAACCGTCACAACCTACTAAAATAGTAAGTCCGAAAAAGTTATTTGTTTTAGTTGCATGTCACACTACTACGAAGCTCTTTGAAAACCCAGAAGGAATCCATAATCCAAACTGCAAAACTCCAACATGCAAGCCTCCAAAATTGCCAAAGTATCCTCCTAGAAAATAGGAAACCCTAATTTATTCTTTCGACTAGCCTATGGGCCTTCGAGATAGGCTAACGGCCAACTGCACTAATCATTGCTAAGAAGGGGACATTACAAAAAAAGAAAATTTGTGTGGGAAACTTTACACTGCAGGTATAAAACTTAAGGACTCATCTCAACCAAAAGAAGTTCTTCTGAGTACTTTGGAAGAAGTTGAAGATTATCTATCCAAGGTTAGTCAATCACCTCCTAAAGTGATGAGTACAATTACGAGTCCTTTGGTGCATTCTTTGGGTAAGCCAAAATTAATGAGACATCAAGATGAGGAGATAAGATTGGCTATTGTCACTTGCATAAGTGAAATTATGAGGATTATAGCTCCTCAAGAACCTTATGATAATGACAAAATGAGAGAGGTCATGTAGTTGATTATTGAAATCTTTAATGGGATAGGTGACATCAAAAACCCTACTTTCAATAAAAGGGTCAAAATTCTAGAATTGTTGGCACAAGTGCATTCATGTGTTATCATGTTTGATTATGATGGTCTTACTCTTCAGTTATTCGATTGCTTCATTGCAGGAATCAGGAAATGCCATTCAGACAAGGTGAGGATGGATATGTTCAACATCATGTCCGTGATCCTAGATGAAGATGTTGATGTTTGCAAGCAACTGCGATCTAATTTATTGGACATTTGGAGAAGAGAGCAGCATGTTTCAACTGCAACATATGATCTTTCAAGAAGATTGAAAAGTTCAGGGAACAGTTGACTGCTGGAGAGTTAATCTCATTTGGGTTAGAGGTTCCACTCTTTGTACAGGAAGTATGCAAGTTATCATCCAATGAATCAGCTGAGTTAGACGATGAGATCAAAGAACAAACTGATCCCTCTTGTGTTATGACACCTAATAAGGGCATTGATGATGTTTCTTCTGGTGGAATTAGCACTGTCCTAATTCCCAATCAGAATATAGGTGTGGATGATTTCGCAGAAGAAAATAGTTGTGTGAACCAAGCACTTTAGGAACAATCTGATGCTTCATGTGAAGTAGAAGTTGTTCATAGACCCAATGGCCCACACAATTTTATGAACTAGTTGAAGGTGAGTGAAGATGAGATTGTGGAAGCTTTATATCATCATGATAAAATGCTCAAGTTGATTGAAAATCATCTTTGGATGGTTCAATTGGAGAAAAGACAAAGGGAAATTGAAGCCGAGTCTTCTCATGATAGTTTGTAGGTATTCAAAGAAGGTATGGGGGCAATGAAATCTAATTACTTACACCTTCTTTCAAGTCGAGACCACCTTCTCAGCCTTGTTGAGATTTATTCGGATGCTTTGAAAATGAAAGAAGAATAAGTTGATGGTCTTTGCTTACAGTTGAGCATGGCTCGTCTTTCCTTACACAAAGCAAAAAATTCTATTGTAGCTACATCGGTGGTCCATGAGCATGAGGCAAGAACCTTGGAAATTAAACAAATCATTGAAAGAATTGATGAACTTCATAGGGATGAGATGATGCATTATGACTTCAATACTTTCCCGGTTGGAGAGGTGCAGCATGTGGATAAAGATTGGAGCTGGTTTGAGGATCAATTCTCACATGTAGAAACAGGGTCTCTTGTGATGGTTAAACAAGAAGAGTCAGCTGGTGATGGATGCATTGTACTTGATCTTGAGAGGTATATGATCGAGTTGCCAATTGATTTTAGTCTATGGTTTGGAGATAGGCATGTTGGCAGCAATATCCTAGCACCATCCTCATGGGTTTTACCTCCTACTTCATTGGTTGATGGCTATCCTACTTTGCTAGTCAGAGTTCTGTCAGGTTACACTTTGAGGGCAGCGACTGTTGGTATGGATAGGAGAGATTGGGATTGTTACTTTGGAGTTAGAGGTTGGAGTGATGACAAGTTCTTACCATCCTTGGGCGGCAAAGATGCCTTCCGCTCCATCCTTGACTTGATTCACAGGTTACATAGTGCTGTTCTGATTTATGCCAGCAACTTGACAGATGTTTTTATGCACCTATGTTGGGCATCCTTCACATCTGTAGGAAACCACTCAGTGTGGAATGGATTGTTGATGATACAAACACATCAGTCTTGGCTGCAAGTTTAGGCATTATGGGAGATTTGAGCACAAGGCTCTACATTGGCACTTTTGAGATTGACATTGGTCAGTCTTATCAGAAGAAGATGATTTGGTCCAAGTCTTGCATGCTGACCCTTGGTGTTGTTCCAACCTCTTTTCAGGAGATTGATGGCATTCTTGATGGTACTTCTCTTACTCCTGAAAGTAAGTCAGGAGACTTGCAGTTGCTTTCCGATAGGGTTCTTGTTGACAAAGCTGCAAGGGGTAATGATGATGATGTTGCAAGACCAACTTATCCTGTTGTGAGTTGTGAGTCTTCTTTTGATGATGGTAGTGTAGGATAGGATATACATGACTACTTAGGTATTCCATTGGCGCAAGCAGGAGAGTTTCACCTTGATTGCATAATGAGGTGTGTTCATCAGTTTACTTTCAGCCCACATACATAGAATTTGACTTTGTCCTTGATGACGCAGAGAGGTGGGTTGAGTAAGAGATGTTCGGGTTCACTCTGGTGTGATACATTTCCGACTTCAAGTGACGAGTCCAAGTCTTGCAAGTCTTTTACTTTGTTCTCTCCAGTAGATTGATTCCAGATGCAGGGATTGGAGACTTGGTACAATTTGACTTTAGAGGTTATCAAAGTGGCATAGTGGAAGTCAGTTGGTGTTGAGATTGAAGGACTTCAGTTTATCCATGGGATCCAGGTATGATATTTGAGGTGTATCAGCATAGTACTTGGAGTTGGCATGATGAGGTTGATTTATAGAGTTGGGATATAGGAATTTCATTGTTGGATGGTTGGTTTCATTAGTAGACAGAGTTTGACAGCGTCTTGGGTTGCAGCTGCATATAGAGGTTATGGATTAGCACATGCTGTAGGACCATTTGGGATCTGGGTTGGTGGACAAGTGCAGTTGGTTGTCCATTTTGGCTTCAGGTGCTGTGGCAGTCGAGATGGTTTGGCAGTTGCGGATTGCTTGAGGGAAAGCAATCTTTGGGAAGGGAGGACTGTAATGTCCCCGTTTTATGGCCCTCTTAAAGAATAATCATTATTTTAATTATTTAATGTTACTAGGCAAAAAGTGTAAAGTCACAAGGGTAATATTAAATAATTATATTAAAAGGTTACAAATTGACATATTTTAATGATAAATTAGTATAGTCACTTTATTAACATATCTTCAAAAAGTGACTTATGTATTGGGAGTCACATCAAGGAGTATTAAAATATTCTTCTAAAAGCTTGTTGAACACTCTTCTTGGGTCTTTCTAGAAGATCAAAGAGTTCTTTATAAAAGGGAGTTGGGAGCTCATTTGAGAGGGCTTGGTTGAGAGAAAATTGTTAATGAATTCCAGTCTCATTGAGAGATTGACTTTTCAAGGGGCTTTGAGGACTAAATCCCTCTTGGCTTACAATCTCTTCACTGTTGCAATATCCAGTCAAGAGATTTAATGGTGTTTTCAGCCAGGTGCTTAACGGAGATAATTTTGAAGGCTGAAGTTGCAAATCTATTTGTTTGAGAAGCTAAGTAATTTATGCAATAGCTGATGAATTATTGCATTTTTCTGAATTATTGCAATAGTTGGTTTATTATTGCAAGGGTTTGAATAATTGCAATAGCTGATGTATTATTGCAATTTTGAATAAGGGTTTCTAAATTATTGCAGTAGCTGATTTATTATTTCAATAAGAGTTTATGAATAATGCAATAGCTGATTTATTATTCCATTTTATTGTGAGGGCTTCTAAAGGATGAATTTGAGATCATTGTTCAGATTTAGGAAGAGGGTTTGAATTGAAATTTAACCTACTGCTACAGTGATGCTACAGTACTGAAAATAGTGACATGAACAATGTCATGACCAGCAATTCCTAGTCTTGGCAAGCTATTTCAGGTCCGAAAGATATCATTCTATCTCTTAATCCTTTGTTGACTGTTAGTCCATGTATTTCTGTGCATTTCTGAGTCATTTGTAAGTGGAAATCTAATTGTATAAATGCATGAACAACTCAGAAAGCGTTGTGTTAAGTCTAAAACTTCATGTTGTTATTATATTTCCGAATGCACAGACTTGTATCTCTAGCTGTATACGTGCCAATAATTTTTGTAAGGGATTGTTGTTAATTAACTGAGTGTGCATGTTGAAAGAGAGGTCTGTAAATATAATCTTAAAAGTAAATGTAAAAGTCTAAAATAAGTCTTGAAGTTATTCACTGTTTGAAGAGTTCATGACAATCCTGTATATGAGCATTGAGACACCTAGAACGTTCTTAAGATGGTCTGTTATTCAATCATTGCTAGCTAGGTTCATGTTCTTGCTTTCTGAGACACTTTCTGAACTTGCAACATTCTGATATAAATTTTTGAACATTGGTGTGCCAATGAAACAGTCATATTTATGTCCAGAATTATCATAGGATTTGCTTATTGTTGTGACCTTTTCACACATCGCCCCATTCGAGATGGGGACCCCCTAATTTTTGCTCCGTTCCGGTCTTTTGGCTTGGGTTTTCTTCTCTCTCTCTCGCTCTGTCTCTTCTGGTGTCCGTCTTTCGGGGGGTTGTGTCCGTCATTGAGCTTAAACGCTAAAGTATTGGCCAAGTCTGAAATTAGGGTTTTGAACTTTTCAGCCAATTCAAGGTCAAGTAAAGTGAGAAAATTGAAAATTGAGCTTAACGATGTTGTCAGCAGACATCCAGCAGGCTTCCAGCCAGTTTTCATCAAATTCAGGGTACTTACTATTTTTAGTAAGTGTGAAATTCAGGGCAGTTCGTCAGCTGTTTTGAGATTCCGATCATCACACGGCATTCAGGGTATGTCAAACTGCTTGCATGCAAAATTTGAGCGAAATCGGACAACTTACTATTTTTAGCAGTCTGGCTTCCGGCACGAATTTCAGGGTCCAGATGCAGAGATTTTCTTTGCATGTTGGCATTTTCCTTCTTGGTTTTTCAAGACCTTCGCGATGGTATAACATGCAAGTCAAGGCGACCACTTTCAGGATTCAGCCTTCCGAGGCTATTTTTAGGGTTTGCATGTCGAGGTTTCTTTTGCATGTTGGGTGATTCCTGATGGGTTTTTCAAGAGCTTCGTGATGGTGTGACATGCAAACGGAGATTCCCAATCAGTAAGGAACTTGCTATTTTTGGCAGGTATGTCCTGGTAGCCGCCTCCCAGCAGTTCAGATTCACGAGCTGATCGCAGTGTTGCAGAAACGAAGGCAAACGGAGATCTTTTGATACGCATGCAATGCAAACTAGGGTTTCCAGCTTCGGAGCCTAAAAATAGGCATCAAAAGTCAAAATCTTCAAAATCCGATGTAAACCACCACGATCAGCGCCCTTCAGGCTATCTGCTGGTAAAATTTCAGGTCAAACGGAGCACTTACTATTTATAGTAAGTCAAATTGGAAACGTGCTAAAAATAGTAAATCAGCTGCATGCGTCAGTGTCAGCCACCAGGTCACGTGGTGAGGATCGCCTCATTCAAATTTCAACTCAATCGGAGCTTGGGAGCTATCAGAAACATGAACTTACTATTTATAGTAAGCCACCTTCAGAAACGGGCTAAAAATAGCAGGGTGACTAAAGTGGTAGTGCCGACAAGTTGATAAAGTCATGAGGATGCTACGTTCAAAATTTCAGGCCATTCCGAGTGCCAGAGGCGTAAATTCAGAGAACTTACTATAAATAGCAGGGCACGTAAGCTGGCAAGGATGATGAAAATTCGTCTAAGTCTGGAGTCTCGTCCAGCAGGCATAGGGAAATGTGCCCATCTCAGCTAGAGGCGTAGAAATTTTTTGAAAATGAGTTCATCCTTCACACAGGGCAAAATGCGCCCAAGGTGAGAAAAGTCAAACAAGAGTCAAAGTTTTCGTCCTGCAGGCATGAGGAAATGCGCCCAAAATGAAAGAGGGAAAGTTGAAAATATTCTCTAAGGCATGAAAATCCGCCACCCTCATCCAAATGCGCCCAAGATGCAAGCTTATCCTTCACAGGAGGTGAAATGCGCCCAAGGTTGCAAGGAGTCAAACGAGTCAAAGTTTCTTATCCACCAGCAAGGGCAAAATGCGCCCAAATGCATCCATGTCAAGACAAAAAATTGGAAGGCGAAGAGTCACTCTTGAGGCGTTGGAAAAAGTTCATCCACTAGACACATCAAAATGCGCCCAAGGGGAAAGAAAAGTCAAAAGGTCAACAATCTCGTCCTCCTCCATAGGCAAAATGCGCCCAAACTTGTGCATGTGAAGACAAAAGCGTAGAAGTTGAAGGGTCACAAGGCGTGGTGGCAAGTTCATCCTTCTCTCACATAGAAATGCGCCCATATTTGGATGTGAAAAGTAAATGCAAGTGGTAAATAAGGTGAAAGTTTTCCCAAAGCGTGGTGAAGGATGGTAAGTGTTGGGCGTTCAAAGTGATCAAGGTATGTGTGGCGTGTTTTTTTTATTTCCTCTCAAAGTGTGATATGCGCCAAGAGTAAGGGAGTTATAAGGTGTTAGAAATATTTTCTAGGGCGTTGAAATATTTCAAGGCGTTGAGAATAAAATGTCAAGTGTTGTGCGCCTAGAGTGATAAAGTGTTAAAAAAAATTTCTAAGGCGTGAGATTTAAATTTTCTAAGGCATTGGGCTTTTGAATAAATATTTCCTAAGTGTGAAGTGATATGGGGGGAAGTGAAGATGAAATGTGCAAGGCGTGCCGGGAATGAATAAAAAATTTTCTAAATGAAGTTGATCAAAAAAAAATTCCTCTCCACTGGCAATCAAAATTTTTCTAAGGCAAGTTCTCAAAATGCAAGAGATGATTTAAATATTTTCTAAGGCAAAATTATTTTCCTTGGAAAATACGCCTAGAACTCAGATGATAAAATTTTCCGGAGCACGAGCAACTTTCCTCAGAGATGGAGTCAGAGACGATGATAATACAAGATGATTCAAAATTTTCAAGAAGTCAGAGCAACAAAGAGTGATCACGGGCAAAGAATCAATTTAAAATGATGGAAATAATATTTTCTAAGGTTCAAAATTCGAAAAATTAAATGAACCCGTTCGTTGGGTACCCATGGATTCGAGACATTCTGACGAAAATTTTCTTCTGGGTACTGGACGTTCGTGATGAATGGTGGATTTCCAAGTCTTTCAAGCTTCGCCGACACCTTTTCAGTGGAGAATTTAATCAATGCTCAAATTGTGAATTTTCCTAAGGGAGAATTTTAAATTTTCTAAGGCAAACATGAATAAAATGTGTTTTCAAAGTGAATTTTCTTCGAACGATGAGTCTGAAGGGAGTTGCCTAGATAATTTTGATTAAATTCTTCGAAGATGAAATTTTCCAGAGCAGAAGAGAGTTAAAATTCGATTTCCAGTAACAGAGCTCCGGCTGGCGAGTAAAAAATGATGAATTAAAATTAAATTTTCAAAAGCAAAATCCAAAACGCCAGTCAAAGTCAAGTTTCTAGAAGAATAATATTCCCGACGACTGGAGACAAGTGTCAGAAACACCAGAGAGGGAAAATTCGAATTCTTGAAGTGGAGTAGTGGAGTTTAATGGCACTGGCTAAAATTAACTTCTTCTAGAATTCGAATTTTAGCTATAAAATGAGCAAGTTTTTCACTTGTTTTCACAGCTGGAAGTCGAACTTGCTCTGAGGGTGAAGCATTGCAGCGAGTCGTGACTGGAAGAGTTTGAAATTTTGCTGAGTCTGAGTGAGTTGCTGAAGTTTGAATTTTGCTGAGAAGTTGAGTTTGCTGAGGAGGCGCACTTGAGAGTTGATTAAATTTGTTGCTGAGAGAAGTACGCCTTAAGTTGCTGAGAAGTATTTGCTAAAGTCAAGAGGTGCTCACTTGCTGGTTGGAAGAGGTACGCCATTGCTGGTTAAAGAAGTATTTACTGAGAAATTGCTGAAAGCTTGAAGGAGGTACGGCTTTGCTAGTGTTGAGGCTGAAAATTGAAATTTGTTTAAGCTTAGTTGAAGTTGCCATTTAAAAGGGACGCCTTGTAGTGAGTAAAGTAGCTGAGAACTTAGAAGTGCGAACTTGCTAGCTTGATGTTTGCTGATTGCTGATACGAAATAGTTAAAATTGCTGATTGCTGATTGAGAAGTAAAGTCATCAAAGTTCACTTAGAAATCTGTTCTAAGTGTCGGAGTTCGAGTATATTCAAGAGAAGAAGCTGAGGTTTGCAAACACGAGAGTTATTGCAGCTTCTAGAATTCGACTGCAGCCCCTATCATGCCTTATTTTATTAAATTTAATTGCTGATGAATGATTGTTATGTTGCAGATGGCTGAAGCGAGGACAACCGGAAAGGACAATGGTGCCTCAAGACAGGCTATGATCAAGAAGCTCAGCAAAACATTCATGCCGGAGTCGAAGTTCATTTCAAAGCTGGGCAAGTTGACGGATACTAACCTGGGCTCTGTCAACCTGGAGACCTTCAAGAACAGGCTGTTTGGAATTGGAAGTCATCGGGCTTCAGTCACTTCGCACAACATCGTCCGAAGTGGATTATATGCAGCTGCTGGTTTCCGCCAGCCATTCAGTGCTCAGAGCTTATAATGGAGTGCGCCAACTGCTACGAGAAGGAACACCGGTCGATCATGACACCAGATGGCCAAGTGCTTGCCAATCTCACTCCGGCAGCCATTGGTGAAGCTTTCGGGATCCTGGTGCACAGGAACATGATTTACAAGTCCAGGGAGCGAGCGGAGCGGATGTATGCTTCTGCTTTTGAACGGTGCATGGATACAATTAACACTCACTGGATGAGCACTCCAAAGCCATCTCGTGCGAAGTTGCCAAAGCAGATCATAGCAGAGGACCTGAAACAGGAGTACTGTGATCTTATCATGTTGCTGAGCAGGGTTGGTGGTTGCCCACAGTCCTACATTTTTGAGCCTTGGATGTTTTATTACATCAACCTGGTGCTAGAGGGCAAGGATTATGTCAATTGGGCTGAGATGATCAGCGATAATATACATGAGCAGCTCCTGAGCTTGAGGAGGACTAAAACGTTTTACATGAGCTCCTACCTTATTTATATGTTGGCACGAATGATGAGGTACAGAGGGATTTCTTACAAGGAACCCGTCGGTTGTGGCTCCCACCAGTTCAAAATCCATGAGGCGTGTACACAGTTGCACCTTTCGAGCACAACCCACTACAAACGTGTCAATGATTCATTCACCATGTATATCACGAGGCTGCTTCAGGAGCGGTTACACCACAGAATCTCTAGAGATGCCCAAGAGCTAATTGAAAGGTATGGGTGCTGGTTTATACAATTTCCGAGATTTTCATACATTAGGCTGCAAGGTTTCTCGTCATACCCATATAGGCTGCCTAAGTACCCAACAGATAGAATAATAATGCTAGAGGTATCTAGACAGTTGCTTGCCTTTGACAAAATCCAAAAGAAGAAGAAGAAAGGGGGGATAGAGTTTCCAATTGTGATGGGCAACTCGGATGAGGTGTGTCCTTCGATACAGGCAGCTAGGGAAGCTGAGAGTGAGCTTCAGTTTTATCACTTCTCATATCATACAAGCCGACAGCACTATGACCCACACCATAACATCAATTGGGTTCTGTCGGAAGAATTCAAACATAAGGCCACTATAGAAGATTATTGGGCTGATGCAGTTGATGAGATTGAAGTAAGGAAGAGAATGTTCTCTAGGTTGCCGATTACTCTGCTCAAGGAGTGTGAGGTAGTTCCAGTTCCGGACCAAGTTAGCGAGGATATGGATGTAGTCCATCCGGATTATGCAGCTGTTCGGGATACTCCACTTCCACCTATAGATTGGTCAGAGCCCGAGGTTGCAGATTTAGATACTCTCTCTATCCCAGTTATGACATTCACCAGGGCCTGGGTTGATAGGCGAGTAAACAGATTGAAGAGTAGGTCAATTGCCTTGACTTACAACATGATGGGAGATCACAGGACGCCCACCACAGGAAGAAAGAAACAGATCAGCCAGAACCTCCACGAGTCACAGTGGCAGTACCCTTGGAGACACGTTCTCCAAGGATACAGGAGGTGTCTTTATTCGCTGATCAGAGGATTGCAGTGAATCAGGTACCGGAGATACAGGATGATATTCAGCCTCCACGGAGGGAGTCAATTGGCCAGAGTGCCAATGTACCTGTTAGGATCGATCAGCTCGATGATGAGGGGACTATTACTGACCCTCAGTTTCAGCAGGAGTTAGAGGCGGCCATGAACGATTGCGATGATGATGATATAGTGTCAGGTGATACTCAGCCACTTGAGGACAATGAGCCTCGCCAGAATGAGGAAGAAGTGGAACAGGTTAGAGAAGTCGTGGCACAGGAGCAGCAGCCCTTCGATATATTGTATGAGGTGCCCGATTGGCTTAGAGACAGAATGCGAAGAAGCCCAAGTGAGGAGATTGATCCGCCAGTTGAGATGGAAGAATTTTTGAACCGGATCGGTCTCCTCCAGAAGAAGGCAAGAAAGTTTTCGAAGATTTCCACGATGAGGATGGCTCTCGTACTCTTCACGTTGCTGTCCCACGAGTCGAGTGTGACCGGAATGAAGCAGCTCCTGAAAATTATGTGGTCACCACTCTTGATTTGGGACGCCCTACTGGTGCTCAAATTGTTGAGGAGTGTGATAACTCCTTCCTTGCCCTCAAGGATAGGTTGTTCAAGAAAGAAGGAAAATATAAGAAGTTGAAACGAGAACACAAGGCATTAATTGGATATGTTCAGCAGTTGTCTCATTCTTGAGGGCAGGATGTACCAGTGATAGAGCCTCCGACAGATATTCCTAGAGAGAAATTCATGGAGGACCTTGCCTCTGCCTTTCAGCAGGCCTCTACTATTTTAACACGGATGGATGCGGTGGATCATGCTTGGGGCGATGCCTCTATCTATCAGAGTAGGGTGATCCAGCGTCTTGAGGTGTTGAGGCATGTGCCATTGCGGTTGCTGGTTGATGGAGGTGTCATTCAGGCAAATGACCGATATGATTTCTCTCGGTGGTATTCTTCGGCTATCACAGGGCGTGGCTTCTTCGATGCAGCACAGGCGGATTCAGCCAGGATACATAAGGCTATGGCCAACATCATAGATGGAGTTCAGAACACCTTCGAGGCCATATTTGCTAGGCGGCTGAGTCCAGATGAGATAATTTTTGATAATTTGAGGGGTTTGTGGTTCCCTTCTTCGCAGATGTTAAGACCTTTGTACAGATGACTTTGAAAATACTGCTACATTCTCCACTTTGATCCAGAACACGCAGGACTCCTTAGCTGCTTGGAGAAAGTCTTGTACAAGGCACGAGCATTCAGTCACGGTATTAGAGTTTCAGTTGGATTGTGTTCCACCTATTTCGGTTCAGGAAGTTGAGGCCGTACTTAGCAGATTTGTTGAGTTGGCAGTCAGAGAGAAGGCCAATGGGAACACACCTCTGGACGAAGATCTTCTAGAAGACTGAATATGGAGCATTTATTGCATTTGTTATTTTTGGGAGTGAGTGGGAATCTTTGATTCATTTAATGTACCACTCCCTATTCTGGCAGTTTTTAGGGTTAGGGCTGAGGTGGCACGATTCTGGCCACTCTATTGATTGTAACCCTAGCCGTCCTTTGGGACTTGGCTAGCTATAAAAGGGGGAGTCCCCCTCATTTGTAAGGCATTAGAAAGTTAGAATCAGAGTAGACATTGAGAGAGCATTAGAGCTAGATAGTGTAGCATTGTAGAGCATTTTTGCATCATTTGGAGAAGAAAGAAAGTTTTCCCTTTGAAAACTTTTGAGGAGATTGTTGTGTAACACATTTTATGATAATAGATCTTTTCATTGATGATGGAATTCGTCTTGTCATGAAATGCTAGCAAGGTTTCTTCTTCCTTTCGTATCCAAGTAGATTAAATTCATGCAAGTAGCTTACTTAGGTGTGTGGTGTTTTATTGAGATAGCTTCGCTTTATTCCATACCACTAGCGGCTTGTTGATGATAAGTCCGCCTTGTGTGGTCAACTGGACATTACATTGAGTTTAACTTCGGTTGTGATTTATATGCTTATATGCGTCGTTGTGATGGTGTATGCATGTTAAGTCATAACTTGAACATCTTTCGCTATTTCCCTTGAAGATTGCACCGATTTTACTGAGGCTGTCCGACGGAGGCTAGGTGAAATCCGGTTGAAGTCTATTGAAATGAACCCCCACATATCTGGCATTTAGAATAGAATATAAGTTTCTTAGGCCCTTTCCCCTTTTACTTTCCGCACTTTCTGATTATTTTAGGAAAGAACCACATTGCCCAAATCATACACGTAAGAATCCCCTTCAAAATCGTACATTAGCTGCTAACTGCAAGAAATCTGAACAATTGTGTAAGTCCCCTCGTAAGAACACAGCAATACACATCAACCAAACTGGGTCTATTCGCACTTAAGGAACCTTGGAGTTGAACGCACGAACTTTCTGGCAATCTTAGCGTGCGGAATACTTTGATCAAGAGAGAACGGAGTAGCCCCAAACTATTTTGTTCTTTGGCTGATTGGTGAGGTCACAAAAATCGCATCAACACTTATCAATGTCATGCTTTCTTGTACTTGAATGTAACCATTTATAAATCATTGCTGCTATGAAAGTTTAGTAAATACCATATCTCTCAATTGAGTCCATGAATCAAACAATTTCTACTCCTGCCGGAAAGGAACATTATGGCATGCAAAGTGTTTGACAAAATGTCAAACAACACAAATTGGAAATTTCCATTCAAATTGGCTAGGGATACTACACAAAGTCAAACAAATTAGCAATCTGGTTACTTTATATTCGTCATACCTAGTAAAATGATACTTGAAGTTGATAGATATTTTATTATTTTGTCAAACAATTGTTGTAACATGCTTTGTGTAATTATCATTGGGTGAAATGCAAACAAATTGTGGGATATTCCAGTAGGTATAAAATTACAATTACATCAAATCCCATTTACATTCAGATTTATATACTTGGTTTTAATGTTTGTCCAAGTTTTCCAAGACACCCCTCTATAGCTTACTGTGTAGAGAGGTGGAAATTATTTGCAGACCTCTAGCTTCATATCAGCAGTCCCAACAGTTTTAAGAGCAGTACCAGTTCAAGTTTCAGATCGAATTCCTATTGATTAACCAATAGATCCATACAACTACTTAAGGGTGGATTCACTACATATAAAGGGAGTAATATTGTTTTACCAAAAGTTTACTGCCATAGGAACCTTAAGTTCAGTTTGGGAACAAAATATTATAGCTACTAAAACTTAAAACAGTGTTGCATATAGGTTCTTAGTACATTTTCAGCCTATATTGCTCCAATATTGCTCCAGTAAACCATAGGTTGTGTTGACGTGGTTTTTGTGACCGCACCAAACAGTAGAACAAAATAGTCCGAAGGCTACTCCGTTCTCTCTTGATCAAAGTATTCCGTGTGCTAAGATTGCGAAATAGATCACACGTTCAACTCCAAGGTTCCGAAATACTTGGAACACCCTCAGTTGGTTGATGTGTATTGCTGTGTTCTTACGAAGGGACTTACACAATTGTTCAAAGTTCTTGCAGTTAACAGCAGATAGATGATTTTGAAGGGAATTCTGCGTTTATGATTTGGCAATGAGTTTGTTTTCCTAAAGCTAATCAGAAATGTACGGAAAGTAAATGGGTGTAGGGCCTAAGAAACTTATATTCTATTCTAAATGCAGGATATGTGGAGCTCAATTTTGGTAGACTTCAACCGAATTTCACCTAGCTTCACGTCGGACAGCTTCAGCAAAATCAGTGCAATCTTCGAAGGGATAGCAAAGGATGTTCAGATTATAATTTAGCATACATACACCATCAAAACGACGCATATAAGTATACAAATCACAATCGAAGTTAAACTCAAGATAATTTCCAGTCGACCACGCAAGGCGAACTTATCATCAACAAGCCGCTAGTGGTATGGAATGAAAAGAAGCTACCTCAATAAAATGCCACACATCAAAATAAATTACTTGCATGAAATGAAAATTAAGCTACTTGGATCCGAAAGGAAGAAGAGACGTTGCTAGCTATTCATGACAAAGACAAATTCCACCATCAATGAAAAGATCTATTATCATGAAAGTGTTACACAACAATCTCCAAAAAATCAAAGGGAAAACTTTCTTTCTTCTCCACACTATGCTAAGCAAAATGTCTACTATGCTTTACTCTCCAATCTCTAGCTCTAATGCTAATGTCCAATATCTACTCTACTGTCTACTGAGGTACAAATGAGGGGGACTCCCCCTTTTATAGGTAGCCCAGTCCAAAAGACGGCTAGGGTTACAATCAATAGAATGGCTAGGATCGTGCCACCTCAGCCCTAACCCTAAAAATTGCCAGAATGGGGAGTGGTGTAATAAATGAACAAAGATTCCCACTCACTCCCAAAAATAGTAAAGGCAATAAATGCCCACAATCAATCTTCTAGAAGATCCTCGTCCAGCAGTGCATTCCATTCTCCTTCTCTCTGGCTGCAAACTCAACGAACCTGCCAAGCACAGCCTCAACTTCCTGAACTGAAATGGGTGGAACACAATCTAGCTGGAACTCTAGCACCATGACTGACGTCTCATGCCGTGCACAGGATTTTCTCCAAGCAGCCAAGGAATCCTGCGTGCTCTGAATCAAACTGGAGAAAGTGGAGGTGTTCTCAAAGTCATCCTGTGTGAAGGTCTTCACCTCTGAAAAGAAAGGCACCAGCCTACCCCTCAAATTATCAATATTCACCTCATCTAGATTCAACCGCCTAGCAAATATGGCCTCAAAAGTATTCTGAACTCCATCAATAATATTGGCCATAGCCTTCCGTATCCTGGCTGAATCCGCCTATGCTGCGTCGAAGAAACCACGTCCCGTGATTGCTGAAGAATACCATCTAGAGAAATCATATCTGTCATTCTCCTGAATGACCCCTCCATCAATCAACAATCGCAACGGAACATGCCTCAATGCCTCAAGACGCTGAATCACTTTGCTCTGATAGACAGAAGCATCTCCCCAAGCACGATCAACTGCCCCTATCCGTGCCAAAATACTAGAGGCCTGCTGAAAAGCAAAAGCAAGGTCCTCCATAAACTTCTCCGTCTCAGCAAGAACTCCCGTGACCCACTTGTCTGCCTCCTGTGCTATCTTTCCTAACTCCAACAAGCCACTGATTGACTCCCTAGGTATCTCTGCTGGAGGCTCTATCTCTGGAATCTCCTGCCCACGAGAACGAGACAATTGCTGCACATATCCAATTAGAGCCTTATGCTCTCTTTTCAACTTCTTATACTTTCCTTCCTTCTTGAATAATCTATCTTTGAGGGCGAGGTAGGAGTTATCACATTCTTCCACAATCTGCGCACCTGTGGGGCGTCCTAAGTCCAAAGTCGTGACCACATAATTCTCAGGCACTGCTTCATTTCGGTCACAATCAACTTGAGGCACGGCTACGTGAAGAATGCGAGAGCCATCCTCTTTAGTGGAGATCTTCGAAAACTTCCGTGCTTTCTTCTTCTGTGGGGGTGCACTGATCTTGTTCAAAAATTCTTCCATCTCAACTGCGGGATCAATCTCCTCACTGGGGCTTCTTCTCATCCTATCCTTAAGCCAATCAGTTACATTGTACTGTATATCAAAGGGTTGTTGTTCCTGTGCCTCTACTTCTCGAACTTGTTCAACCTCTACATCATTCTGGCGAGGCTCATCATCTTCAAGTGGCTGAGTGTCTCCTGAAACTATATCATCATCCTCCATAGCCGCCTCTAACTCCTGCTGGAACTGAGGGTCAGTAATAGTCCCATCATCATCCTGCTGATCAACCCTACTAGGTGCATTGACGCTCTGGCCAACTGATTCTCTCCGTGGAGGCTGATTATTTTCTTGTACTACTTGCACCTGATTCAATGCATTCCTTTGATCAGCAAACAAAGAAACCTCCTGGATACTTGGAGAACGTGTCTCCAATGGCGTGGGTGATTGAACTACAACTTGTGGAGGCTCTGGCTGAATAGGCTCCTGCCGAATTGGCTCTTTCCTTCTGTACTCTGGACCTCGTGTGATCTGTTTCTTTCTGCCTGTGGTGGGTGTCCTGTGATCTCCCATCAAATTGTAAGTCAAGGCAATTGACCTACTCTTCAACCTGTTCACTCGCCTGTCAACCCATGCTCTAGTAAATGTCAGGACCGGAATAGAAAGTGTGTCCAAGTCAGCCACCTCTAGTTCTGACCAATCTGGGAGCGGAAGCGGAGTATCCCTCACTGCTGCATAATCTGGATGTACAACATCCATGTCCTAATTCACCTGGTCTGGAACCGGAACAACTTCGCACTCCCTGATCAAAGTAATTGGCAACCGAGAGAACATTCTTTTCCTGACTTCAATCTCATCTGATGCATCAGCCCAATAGTCCTCAATATTTGCCTTGTGCTTAAATTCCTCTGACAGTACCCATTTGATGTTATTGTGTGGATCATAGTGTTGTCGGCTGGTGTGATATGAAAAGTGATAAAATTGAAGCTCACTCTTGGCCTCTCTAGCTGCCTGTAATGAAGGACATACTTCATCAGAGTTGCCCATGACAATTGGGAATTCAATCCCTCCTTTCTTCTTCTTTTGAATCTTATCGTAGGCGAGCAATTGCCTAGATATTTCTAATCATTAAAATTCTATCGGTTGGGTACTTAGGCAGTCTATATGGGTATGATGAAAAACCTTGCAGCCTAATGTAAGAAAACTTCGGAAACTGTATAAACCAGCACCCATACCTTTTAATCAATTCCCGGGCCTCTCTCGAGATTCTATGATGCAACCGCTCCTGAAGTAGTCTCGTGATGTGCATGGTGAAGGCATCATTGACACGCTTGTAATGAATGGTACTAGCTAGGTGTAACTGCGGACAAGCCTCATGGATTTTGAACTGGTGAGAGCCACAACCGACAGGTTCCTTGTAAGAAATCCCTCTATACTTCGTCATACGAGCCAGCATGTAAATGATGTAAGAGCTCATATAAAATGTCTTCGTTCTTCTCGCTGCTTCGAGTTGCCAGTGGTAAATTGTCACTGATCATCACAGCCCAGTTGACATAATCTTTCCCTTCCAGCACGAGGTTGATGTAATAAAACATCCAAGGCTCAAAAATAAATGATTGTGCACAACCTCCAACTCGACTCAGCATCATAATGAGGTCACAATATTCCTGTTTCAAGTCATCTGCAATAATTTGTTTCGGCAGCTTCGCACGAGAAGGTTTGAGCTCATCCAGTGAGTGTTGATCGTCTCCGTGCATCTCTCGAATGCCGAAGCATACATTCGCTCAGCTCGCTCTCTGGATTTGTAAACCATATTCCTGTGCACCGGGATCCCGAAAGCTTCACCAATGGTCGAAGGAGTAAGATTAGCAAGCACTTGTCCATCTGGTGACATGATCGATCTGTGATCCTTCTCATAATAATTGGCGCACTCCATCATCAGCTCCGAACACTGAATGGCTGGTGGGAAACCAGCAGCTGCATATAATCTGCTTCGAACAATATTGTGCGAAGTGGTCGAAGGTCGATGACTTCCAATCCCCAACATTCTGTTTTTGAAAGCCTCTAGGTTGACGGAGCCCAAGTTGGTATCTGTCAGCTTGCCCAACTTTGAAATGAATTTTGACTCTGGCATAAATGTCTTGCTCAGTTTCTTGATCACAATCTGTCTGGATGCACCATTGTTATCTTTGCCAGTCGCCCTTGCCTCAGCCATCTCAACTTCCTTCTTCAACAAATTCGAGCCTCAATCACTTAGCAAGCTTCAGCAAATTTCAAACAGCAAATGTAAATTCGCACTTCAGACTAGCAATCAGCAATCTTCAAATTCGTACTTCCTCAAATCAGAACTTCAACAATATTCTATGCAGCTCAAGCCGTCCTTCTTAGCTTCAGCAATACAATTTTCTTCAAGCCTCAGCAAATTCAAACTTCAGCAACACTTCACTTAGAGCAAATTTGCACCTCTTTAATCAGCAAGTGCGCACCTTCTCAACTCCAGCAACTCACAAAGTTTAGACCCCAGCAAACTTTCCAGTCCTCAGTAAAATTTCAAACTCTTCAAGCTTCAGTAATTCTCAGCAACAAACTTCAGAGCAAATTCGAATTCTTCAACTGTGAAAAAGAAGTGAGAGACTTCTCAATTTTATAGCCAAAAATCGAATTCTAGAAGGAGCCAATTATAGCCAGTACATTTAATTTCCACTACTCCACTTCAAAAATTCGAATTTTCCCTCTCTGGTATTCCTAACACTTGTTTGAGAATCTCAACCTTCTAGAAGTTCAACTTTGACTGGCATCTTTTGAATTCACTTTCGAAAAATTTAATTTAAATTCATCTTTTTAATTCACCAGCCAGAGCTCTGTCACTTGAATTCGAATTTACTTCTCTTCATCTCTAGAAAACTCATCATCGAAGAATTCAATTAAAATCATCTAGGCAATTCACTTTAAATTCGTTGTCCGGAGAAATTCATCTCATTTTACTCACTTTGCCTTAGAAAATTTTAAATTATCCCTTAGGAAAATTTCACAATTTGAGCACTGATTAAATTCTTCACTGAAAAGTGTTGGCAAAGTGCGGAAGACATGGAAATCCATCCATCATCACAAATGTTCAATACCCAGAAGAAAATTTTCTTCAGAACGCTTCGAATCCATGGGTATCCAACGAACGGGTTCATTTAATTTTTAAATTTTGAACCTTAGAAAAATATTACTCCATCAATTTAAATCCGTTCTTCATCTCCATGAATATCCCGTTGCTCTGACTTGACAAATTTTTGAATCATCTTGCATTGCCATCATCTGACTTCATCACCGTGAAGTTGGCTCGTGCTTCAGGAAGAATTTCCATCACCTTGATCTCTAGGCGTATTTTCTAAGGAAGAAAATACTTTGCCTTAGAGAAAAATTTTAAATCACCTTGCACTTTGAAAATTTGCCTTAGAAAAATTTTATTCGTTCGCTAGTGGTGGAATTTTCATCAACTTCACTTAGAAAAAATTTTATTCATGAAGGCGCCTAGCACATTTTATTTCTCACTCACCACTTTGCATTTTATTTCACACTTGAAAGGCATTTTTATTTAAAGCTCCAACGCCTTAGTAATATTTTATTTTTCTTCACTCAACATCTTAGGCACATATTGTGTGTGAAGAAGGATATTCATTTTGCCTTTGAAAAATTTTCATCGCCTAGCACCTTCAACGCCTAGAACATTTAAATTCCTCCACCTTGCCTTGGGTGCATATTTCCCTTGCTAGAAGTCTTCACTTCCAACGCCTAGGCAACATTAATTTTCACCACCTCAACATCTTACCTTACCACCTTTGGCGCATATGACACTTCAAGAGGAATATTTAACTTCACCACGCCTCGGGAAATATTTTCAACACCTTTAACACATATCACCTTGGGCGCATTTAATACTTTAAGAGGGATAACAACCACGCCTAGCATTCACCTTGCTTTGACCACGCCTTGGAGTGTTTTACTCACCTTTTACCTCATTCACCATCTTGCATTCACTTTTACCACCTCCAACTTGGGCGCATTTGAGCTAGGCAAGAGGATGACTCTTCAACTTCCCGTTTTTGTCTCTACTTGACCTCATTTGGGCGCATTTAGGCATGCATGAAGGATAAAAAAATTGTTGACTTGTTGACCCCTTTTGAACTTGGGCGCATTTTAGTCTATGTGGTGGATGAGACTTTCCACACCTTGGAGTGACCCTTCATCTTCCTTGTTTTTGTCTTGACATGGCTTGTTTTGGGCGAATTTCCACCTAGGAGGAGGATGAAAAACGTTGACCACTTTGACTTACTTCTCTTTTGGGCGCATTTGGAGGGGTGAGGAGGATATTCAACACTTAGAAAAATTTTTTGCTACTCATCTCTCAAGGTGGGCGCATTTTGGCCTAGGAGGAGGACGAGCTCAACACTTAGAATTTTTTCATAGAATTTTTTCATGCTTCCTCATCAACTTGGGCGCATTTTGCCATGGCTGCAGGATGAAGCTTCAGACTTAGAATTTTTTTATGATTTCACCTGTTTATCCATGCCCTGCTATTTATAGTAAGCCCTCTGAATTTTGCATCTCTGAAGCTCAGAACGATTCGAAATTTCAAACACTGCATCCTCATGACCTTGTTGTTCTGTCGACAGTGCCATTTTTAGTCGGCCTGCTATTTTTAGCCCATTTCTGAAGGTGATTTGCTATAAATAGCAACTGCTTGCTTCTAATAGCTCCACTGCTCCGATTGACTTGAAATTTGAATGACGTGCTCCTCACCACGTGACCTGCCTGTCGGCATCAACGCATTCACCTGACTTGCTATTTTTAGCCTGTTTCCAAAATGACTTACTAAAAATAGTAAGTGCTCCGTTTGACTTGAAATTTT
>VDFB02259612.1:116064-160508 GCA_007258455.2 Sequoia sempervirens | reverse complement strand
TCTGCCTTCCCCCTCCTAATTAATCTCTCTCTCTACCTCTCTCTACCTCTCTCTACCACTCCCTCTCTAAGGTCTCTCTCTCACTCACTCACTCACTCTATCTCAAGTCTCTCCATCCTACTCCTTCTCCCTCTCTTAGGTATTTCTCTCACTCACTCACTCCCTCTATCTCTCTCCCCTCCACCCTTAACCCTAAAATATTAGGGATATAGATAGAAAGAGATAGATAGAGGAGTAAGAGGGAGATAAAAAGAGAAATAGAGATAGAGATATAGAGTAGGAGAGATGGAGGGAGAGATGGAGGAATGAGAGAGAGAAAGGGGGGAGAGGGAGAGATAGCTCACTATAGAGGGGTGGGAAGAGGTGGGAGTGCCATAGGATAGGTGGGAGATATAGAGAGATAGAGAGCAACAGGGAGATATATCAATCACCCTCCCTATATCTCTATCTATTCATCCCTATATCTTTATCTCTCTACCTCTCTCTATCTCCTTGTCTCCCTTTCTATTTGTATGTTTGTCATTATCTCCCTCTCTCTCTATATTTTCTTCCCTATATTTATCTTTGTCTCCTTAAGTGTGCAATGGGTACATTGAAGAGGTCTTAAAGGAGAATTATCATATCTTTAATCAAATGGCATGTTACCTTGAGCATAACTCCCCAAGGACACATGCCATCCTTGGATTGTTGACATGAAATAACCAATCAAAATTTAGTTTCTCTCTCTCATATTAATATATATTACTATTATATTAAATATATATTATATTAATTATATTTTGTATTATATAAAAATATACTTATTATTAATTATTAATTATAATAATTTTATATATGTATTTAATAATTTTGTTAAAGAATATAATATATAATTATAATAAGTTGAATAATTATATTATTTATTATGTAAAGCTATAGCCAATATATACTTAACTATATTGTAGATTATTAAAACCTAGCTAAATGGCACCAAAATTTTGAACTTAATTCACATACTATAAAACCTAACGAAACCAAGTTGTAGCTCATCAAATTGGAGAAGTGAAAGGTCAATGCCAATGCCGAGGAAGAGTTTGGAGTAGTGAAAACAAGGTCAATTCCAGCGCCGAGGAAGAGTTTGGAGTTAAAACAAGGTCAATACCAGCGCCGACGAAGAGTTTGGAGGATTGAAAACAAGGTCAATGCCAGCGCCGAGGAAGAGTTTGGAGTTAAAACAAGGTCAATACCAGCGCCAACGAAGAGTTTGGAGGAGTGAAAACAAGGTCACTATCAGCGCTGAGGAAGATTTTGGAGGAGTGAAAACAAGGTCAATAGTAGTGCCGAGGAAGAGTTTGGAGTTAAAAAAAGGTCAATACCAGCGTCGATGAAGAGTTTGGAGGAGTGAAAACAAGGCCAATATTAGCACCGAGGAAGAGTTTGGAGGAGTGAAAACAAGGTCAATACCAGTGCCGAGGACGAGGTTGAGGGAACTCAGGGAAAATCGATGACCAAGGGGAAATGAGTACTATAAGTTTGGCACCCCCATTCTCTTTAACCTTCAATTTTCATGCCTAGTTTCCAAAGATCTTCTTGTACATTTGCACCCCCATTCTCGTAAAATGGTATAAGATAAGATAGAAAAAATAAAATAGCTTAGTCTTTCACATTTTTATCGACCAGCCTCAGGTCTTGGAAAAACTCCCATAATCTACCCACATCTTGGTTGAGGTCTAGGATTTCATCACACATAGCCTTCATCGCATGAGTCTGAAGCAATTGTAGACTTAGCCCAAGTATATGCTAGGCTAAGGTAGATATAATGAATGGAAATAGAGGCATACAATTATTCTTTAATACCTCCACCACAAACATATGCAAGGTGTTGGTTGTTTTTACGGTAAGCAGGTTGAACTTCTAATCTACCTATGGAATTTCCAATTCCAATAAAGGGAAGCTCTTAGGAGCTGGACCAACTAACGAAGATTTGAAAGACCTCCTACACTTTGGGCTCTGCAAGACCCAGGAGGGTGATCCCTTAATGCGTTTACAACCTTTGCACCATCCATCATGAACAACATTAACAACAACAAATAATCTCATTTAATAGCTCAACATAATAGGATAATACCAAATAGAATTGGTTGTTTATCAATAATATCAACTATTTGGAGCATGAGATAACTACAACAACATTTCACAGTATAAGATAGTCATTGATTTGAAATTTGTAGCAAGCTCTAAGTAAAGGAAAGAAAATACTAAACCATATGAAAAAGTACAACTTAGATCAGTGCCATATATCCATTGGAGGAGTCAAATTTATAAGCATCTAAGGGTTTATGACAGATTTAACACATAACATACAAGATCCTTGATAACATTGCTTTATAATCTCATCAATATGTATTCTAACCCAATACTACTTATCCAATCCTTATACAAAACATATCCACCCACAATCCCATTCAAGAATTTTAATTAATTCCTTGAATTAAACCTAAAACAAGAATCATACACACCACAACAGTGAAATGAACGAAACAACCCTTGATCATTTTATTCAAAATTCAGATATGCTTGTACAATGGAGAGACATGGGTTTAAATTAATCATATCAATTCAAATGCCAGTACTGTCATAAAAAATAAAATCCCCATGAATTCAAAACCTACTACAGAATGAATCAAAACCTAAATTGCATTTTCCCTAAAACCATCAGACTTTACAATTTTCTCTGCAACTTCATCTAGACTCGACCAAAAATATCTAACTTGCTAACTTGTACTTCTGGCCTTGAAATCCTTCTTATAGAAAAAAAAGGAGCAAACAAGCATCGGGCCAGAAAGCACACGTGTCACCTGCCAATTGGACTGCCTTGTGATATTCCAAAAATTTGTTACAACAACAATCTCCCCAGAGAATCTTCTTGTTCATCGTGCCCGCTGAGAATAGTTGATGCAGCAACAAAAAATTTCAAGAATTCTATGCCTAGACTGTCACCAAAAAAAATAACTGGAATCTATTGTAACTGCAGCAGTTGATTTGTCAACCGTTAACAGTCTACTCCTTTTCACTCTTCCTCAGTTAAATATACATTTACCCATTTCTAGTACTCTTCATCAGTTGGCCAATCAAAATTGATCACCTCATTCACCTTGACACTATAAGGTTTGTACTTAACTGCCACCTAATTCGCTTCTCTTTCAAAAGACTCCAAGAATGAGTTGGTGATAATTATTTTTTCCATACAGCTCACCAACAAATCATAATCTGAGTTACCCTAGTTTTGAGGGTTTTGTAGTCGAAACATGATATAAAGGGGCTCTTACACTTTTTGTGATTACTGTAGCTTGTGTAAGAGCCCCCATGGATATTGTTATAATTGTAGGATGCATGAATAGGGCGTAGGATGAGAAATAAAGAAGGTGTAGCTGTTGTCTTCAATAGTTTTGTGGAGAAAAGCATGTGAAATGAGAGGTTCAAGCCTAGGTTTCAACAAAACATGTATGGGAGATCTAATTTTATGAATTTTTATCCATGTGCAGACCTAATGGGTTGTTTCTAAACACTGAATATAAATGATATACATACACACACACACACACACATATATATATATGTGTATGTATGTATGCATGTATGTATATGTATTTTAAATGTAAATGTAAATGCAATTATTGGATGCCTCCTAGAACAATAAATGCAACATATCATTAAAGAAATTCATATCTATGTATATAAAATGTGTATTTCTAAATGCAAGTGTAAAATGCAAAGATGTGATGGTTTTGTAGGATATAGATACAACATATCCATAAATTAATGTAATTGGAAATTCTAAATTTCTTCAACACATATACTAAGGAAATCGGGATCAAACTATTAAACTACATGAGAAATAAATGAAAACAGTAAATGCATATGTATGTGTATTTGTAAATGTAGGTGTAAAATAAATAAGAATAATGAAAATTATAAAAGAATACAAGGAAAGGTCTCCTCCCTCTTGGTAGTGATAACCTCCTCCACACACAACCCTTAAAAATTATGCATAGAGGAATATAATCTTTGAAGAACCCAAAGTTGATTCTCTCCTACTTGATGCAATTAGTCATTTTATCCTTACAAACATTTATAGTGATTACTAGAGCCACATAGACCAATTCTTCATAATAGAAGAATTTGATCATACTTTTCCAATGATGGCATTATGAGAAAACCTTAGGTTAAATGAATAATTCCTAGCTAAGTTCTTTAAATCATGTCCAACCGTATAATAGAAGACCGTTGCTAGGTGTACCTAGATACCATGGAGAAAGGCTAGTCTTTGGGCTCTTTCATCAATCATCCTACCTTAAAACATACCAAAAGTCTCCTAACAATTAGACATAGGAAGATTTAATATGACTTAAAAAAATTTATTGCAAAAGCGTAAACTTATGATGACTTAACCAGGCCTAGTACACACTCCCTCCCCATTAACCACTTAGACATATGGAAATTGAATGTAAATTTGCTGCTATTTTTAGTCATGTAGGTGTCCAATAAACCACTTGGTGTTGTTTCCCTTCAAATTTATTTACTTGAATTAAGAGCAAAAGTCCTTTGATTACAATTAGAGAATACATTTGAGGCCTTGGTTGTGTAATTGGTGGACCATAGTCATATTTAACACTTGTTGCAAAGTTTGGGAGTTAAAATGTTAAGTAGATTTGATTTGTGATGGACACATTTGGATGGTAGTAACAATAGCTTGCAATCTATCAAGACTTGATTACCTTATAACCTGTGAAGTTCTAGCGATGAAATGATAGATTAATCACAATGTCACCTTGTGATCACATCACCATGAAATAACTTCATCCAACATCCTTATGAGTGCAGGTACCACTAAATAGGTATTTTTCAGATCTGTCTTCCTCGAGCGAGGGAAATTCAGGAAGAGAAAAGGAAAGCGAGACATGTATGTCTAAAAGAGGGAGATCAACTAGAGGTCAAAAGATTAGAAGAAAATTCCATAAATGCATGGAATTTTTTCTTGCTGAAGGGGGGTCATGTTCTTATGATGATGAGAGCATAGGCGGCATCGAGGTGCCCTTGAGGTACAAACATCTACGAAAACAATGGGTACCCAAGGAACTTCCTCCAATAAACACTGATTTTTGTGTCCATGAGAGGATATATCGCATAGCACCATCATCATTACATGGTTTGGGCCTATTTTGCATGGACGACATAAAGGTATGTTACGAAAAAGTTAATGAATTGATGGAGTATATTGAACCCTATTACAGTTACAAAGATTGGATGCAACTGGTTCGATAAACACGAAGTATGCGTAGGTATGCACTATCATAAAATTATATACAACTAAAATATAAGGATCAAAATAAAGGAGTGGCTATGTACATTGACGGAAGGCCAAAAGCATCAGGGAATATTGTAGGGTTTATAAACAGTACATGACCTGGGTCAACAAATAAGCAACCCAATTGCATATTCAAGGCGCGAGGGAATCCGTGTATTTGTATGCGCGATAAAATCAATAACTATAGGGGAAGCATTGCTAATCGATTACAATTTGAATCGCTTTGTTACAAACATAGTTACTATGGGGGTGGTACATACTATGTACCATTTTACCCAACCTCCAATTAATGATTCCAATATACCATTTTATTCTTATGTTTTTTTTCATAAGTCTATTGGTTTTATTTTGGTAATGTTTTTTTATATTTAATTTTTTCAGACATTGATCATACGTAGAAGGCTCGCATAGAGCAATGTATCACATATATCTTCAGGCACTTCTACTTGACAGGTTTACCTCATTGTAATTGTAAAAATTGGATACGAGCAAAATGTTTTATTATTATGTTTTCTTCATAAGTTTTTTTGGTTAATTTTGATAATGTTTTTAATATTCTTGTTGCAGTCGACTAATTGGGGAAAGGCACCAACAATAGAGGAGAGCATCCATAGTGAGGTACAACCAATATTTTGTGATGATGACATCGCTTATTCAACAAACCCTCTCGATACGATAAAGAAGATCCAATCAAGAAATGGTTAAGTTGATGTTCATAGTGCCTCAAACAGATGAGATAAGAGAGAGGGTTAAAATATTGACTGGGAGATTAAAAAACTTGCAAGTAAGTTGTCATGAGGTCTTTAATTATAACATAAGTTCATTCATGGTTTTATATTTTGTACTCTTTTATGTCATGAACTAAAATATGTGTTGTTTTTACAGAGTTATTTACCTCCTCATGATGCTCCTGGCCATGATCAGGGTACTGCAAGTGCTGCCCAAGGAGTAACCTTGGTTGGTACAAGTGTCCATTCTGATCTTCCTACACATACATCACATCATCTGACCCCATCATCTGTGCCTATATTGTCGTCTGAAATGCAGAACACATACCATGCAGGCATCCATTAATGCACCCTCTGGCAGTGAACACATACTAGAACATGCGTTAGGACATGTACCTGGGGATGAGGCCACTAGTACTGGTGATGTTTTAGCAGCATTTCCTAGATCTTCTCGTATTACTAGTACATGAACATTGCCGGTCACACTTATGGTGACTGAGGATTTCATTCCCATAAAGATAGAGAAGGTCCCAGGTACTTTAAAATGTTTTAATTATTATTATATATAATCCAATTGGCATTTACTTATTGATCGCTCTTTTTAGAATATTGATCCCATGATCATTTTGTAGGAAATGATGTTTTTTATAAACATCTAAGTGATATTACATTGGAGCTCTTCGGGCCCACCATATGTACACGGTGGAATGCCCAAAATCAAGATTTAAAAGATGAGATCATTAACCGTTTAGTTGTTTTGTTCAGTGATAAAATATTCAACTAAACCAAGGTCCTTCAAAAAGCTGGTACCTATCTAAAGTATGCGAGGGACCAATATAGGTCACATTTAGAGAAGAAAAAAAGTACGAGCGTCCCCCCATGATTCTGGAGAGGGAGTGGAAGGACTTGGTGTCGGATGGAAAGGAGAAGAAAAGAAAAAAAGAAAGACACCACCGAGCCAAGGAAGGTATGTGATACTATCAACAATTTAATTATATACTGATTACTCTTTCTTTTTACATAATCTAACGTATTTCAAACTTTTCATAGGCTATCCAACACATCAAAGGAAACAAAGACAAGACTAGAAAAACATAGGCAACACATACTTGGCTTTGGTGGTTATATGAAATTAGTCACACGAATTGTAAGTATCAATAAATGAAATATAGTATCCAAATAATAAATTGAAAATTGTAGACACATAAAAATGACCTAGGTTTGCAAGCTCTTTTTTTACCACTTTCATCCTAGCATAATTATGACATTTAATTATGTCTTTGGTCCACATTCGACTATTGATTAAATAATTCATAATTATTTAATTAACCCATGTCATTTTATTCTTCATGATTATTAAATAAATAAATTTTATTTATTTATTAAATACATCATTAATTGTCTAAGTCTTCCCTTAATTAAATAATTTTTTTAATTTATTTAATCACCCTTCTTTAGTCATTTCTTCCTGATTTTTAAATAAATAAGTTTTATTTATTTATTCAATATGTCACTAATTGTCATAATTAAATGAATTGATTAATTTATTTAATTATTGATCATATCTGCTAAATTAAATAATTATATCTAATTATTTAATTGTCAAAATTAATATTCCTCTCATTTTAAATAAATAAAATTATTTAAAATGCCATCACATTCTTAACTGACAGTCCATTTTGGGTAAATAATTTGAAAATCAATTATTTATTATTTCACAAAATCTATATTTTGAATTAATTTAATTCAAAATGGTAACTAATCTTCTAAAATCAAGTAATCGGGCAGATTCTTGATTTTCCAAATCTGATCTTTAGTTCAACTCTTATCTTCTTGATTTTTCAAATCTCACAAATCAGGCAGTTTTTATCTTCTTGATTTTTGAAAATCTTTATTTTCTAAATTAATTATCTCATTTATTCTCCACCGCCGATTTGATCTTCTTAGGTGACATCTCGACCACTCACTTAAGGATTTTTCCCTAACCCTGATTAGGGATTATCAAATTTAATCTCGTCCTCTGATTTTAGGTCTCTGCCGAAAGTCAATCTCGTCTGTCCATTCAAAATGGCATTTTCTATAAAATGTTAATTTCCTCTCATTTTTAGATTACACACTGATGCACTGACATACTTAGGCATTTATTGGCATATTTCATTAATTTTTGGCATATTTAGGCATATGCATTTTTAATCATTTAGGCATAGAAATAGACTTTGATCAAATCCTTCAAAGCTTGGTGTAGGACTTCGACATTTATTTCCAGGTTGCTCGCATGTTCGATCTGAGGGCAATACGTCAACCAGCAAGTTAGAAGGTACTATCAAGGTGAATCATGGAAACTCCTACGAACGACAGGTATAATTGTTCTTATTTTTAGTTTTCATTGTTCTTGATAGGTCTTTGGGTTTATTTTATATGCTTTATTGATTGATAATCCAAACCTAAAATTAACCCTTAGTTACATTGGTGAACCCGACATATTTGGACAAATAAAGAGCAATTTTTGGAGTTGGTTTCTTTTTGTTGCAGGTTTTGTTTGCTTTTTGTTGTAGGTTTTGCATCATTTTGGATAAAGCCCTTGTTTCCAAAGATTCGACCATAACTTTCAAACTGCTATGTATTTCCTCACAATTTTTTTTTTCTGTAGTTTGAAGACAACATCAACAGCCTTCATTCCAAAAATCATATTTTTTGGATCTGTTTTTAATTTTTTATAAAATTTTTTTCTGTTTTTCATGCAAAATCAATTTCAAGAGCAAATTATCAAATTTTTTAGATATGTTTACATTTATATCAAGCTCTCTAAATTTTAACAGGGGTCTATTCTTTATCTTTTAAATTTGGATGCACAATTATTAGTCAAACAATAGATCTTTTAAAATTGGGGTTTCAAAAATATTTGTTTATATCTCACAAACGGTTGTAGATCTAATCACAATTTTGTTTTTGCAGATTTGGGATGACATAAGATGCTTGCAGTCCAAAAATTAAAATTTTTGGAGCTGGTTCGTATTTTTTATAATTTTTTTATGATTTTTCATAAAAAATAATTTCAAGTGCAAAATTTTGTTGATTTCTTTACATTTTTGGAAACCACTTGAGATTTTAGATAGGCTTTATTTTTTGTATTTTTAATTTTACTATCAATTTTTTTTCTAAAAATTAGATTTGTCTTGACTAGCTAACCCTCTAATAGTAAGTGATCAATTATCTTGTTAGGGTTTTGGCTTTGTTGTTGGTTTTGTGCATGTGCATAAAATAAACACTTCAAAGGACACATGGGATCAAGTGGAAAAAAATGATGCATCTAACTATTTTTGTAGGTCGATAGTCGAAGATCATTATCAAACTACTAATGAATCTTTTTGCAGAATGCATGTCGAAGACCCTAGTTAAATTTTTTTGAAACAAATTGTCTGGTAGTGTAGAAAATCTTTCATTTGGATTAAAATTAACAAGTGTCTATTGTGTTTGGTGTGAAAGCACATTTGTGTTATTACCCTCACGATGCAATAATCGAAGTATCCTCTCCCCTTGCGCATTCATGCGATCCTGGGTGTAAGAGAAATGATTATTGCCTCTAGAACTTGGGCCTGTTCTGATGGGAAAAAGTACTCACCCCAGGATGACTCAGACCGGTAGCACCTTGAACCCGAGGGACTTCCAACTGGTATATAAAAGTGGATTCTTGGGGAAAGCCCAAGAATCACGCATATGATTCCGACGAGATGGATCCGAAAGGGGACTCTTGTCGCATGGATCATGGCCTACGAACGAAATGCTCATTCTAAACGCCTTTTGTTTTAGAGTCCAACCGTTCTTTGGTCGTTACTTGATATAGTGTTGGGTATAGTATCATACCCGAAGACACTCACTACTGATCCCCTTGAGTAGAGATAGTAGTTCTTGGGAAGTCACTACCCAAGAATTCAAATTTGGTGTGCTCGAATGACATTAATGAGTCGTGGAGGGGAACCAACGCCACCAAAATTCTAAGCTATCTGCTCTCGAGAAGGAAAGGTGTTTATCACCAATCCAGGGTATAAAGGTGGGCTATATCAAGTATACAAACCCTTGGCCTATTGGCCTATTAGGAGCGTGCTTGTCTCATGTGCATTTGCATCACCAAAACATCGTGCTTGTCAAGTGTTTTCTATATTTTCAAATAATATACACAACATTCACAAATCTGGACACAAACAATCGACCTTAGACAACTCAGACTTTTCAACAAAACATCAAAAAATAATCTTAGTCCTCATTTTGAACTTAGACTTTGCATTGTTCATCTTAGTCATCATTTTGAACCTAGACCTTGCATTTATAACATTAAGTCCTTAGTCAAACATCATCATCTTAGTCCTCAGTCGACATTTTGGCTTTGATCACCTTGTCATCTTACATCAATAATTTCCTTAGACAAATGTTATCATCACCTAGTCATCCTAGTCAAAATTTTAGGAAACTTAGTCTTGCATTTTCATCCTTATCAAAAATCTAAAAAACATAGGTTGTCATCATCCTCACATTTAGTTGTCATTCTCATCATCCTTATATGAGCAATCCCTTTTTATTGTTGAGACTAGGCTTCAAAGACAGAAGGGACAAATGGAAAACTTTGGACAAGATTTCAATTCCAACATCGATAATAACACTTATGACACAAACCAACATTGGAATTTTTCCGACCCATTTCACAACATGAACATGCAATCTTCCATGAACATGCCATCTTCATCATGAAACCCTTTTGAACCATTCATACAAAGAGACCAAAATGGACGAGTATATGCAGAAGACTTAGAAGCTGTAGCGCAAAATCCTGATATAGTCTCCTTTGTAGAAAACTCAGTCTTACACGACCCTCAAAGGTATTTAGCCATGCTTTTGGACCAAGGGGCTAAGTTACCACGAGGCTTTGACATAAATACTTTTCCACCTCCATTAGTCTACCCTCACCATCAAAAGTCACTTGACATAAATCCTACCAGTAATTCACAACAAACATCCACTTATCACCCTTATCCTAACCTTGACAAGGGAAACCAACTATCCACTAGTCCATACCAAGCCTCCACGTCATATGCTAGTCCTTCACCTATCAATCCCGTCCAAGTCTACATGCATTTTCAACTATCTACCAACTTTTGTCACATCCCCACATCATACCATATCAATCCGGCCCAAGTCTCCACGTCCCATTTTAGTCAACCTTACTCCAATCTAGTCTAGGTCCCTATGTCATATCCTATGTCATTACCAACTGATATAGTCGAAGTCTCCATGTCATATCCTATGTCGTCACCAACTAGTGCAATCCAAGTCCCCAGTCCTTCCCATACCAATCCATTCCAAGTACCCATGTCCTATCCTAGCCCTTCACATACTAGTCCCATCCAAGTCCCCACGTCTTCTCCTAATCCTTTTCAAATCACCCCCTCACAAGCCACATCTAGTCATGAAAATTTTTCCATTACTCAAAGTCAAATCCCATTTAATAAACTTGAGGATACATGTCAAAATGAAAGCCCAAAGCATGACCTTATAATGTCACCCTCATGTCAAGAACAAGGTAGTCCATCCCATGACCCTATCTTTCAATCCATCCATGAAGTCCTTCAAGACAATCATGACATCCAAAACACACCTCTCCTTGACAACGACTCTATTTCTGACTATATCATCCATGACAAACCCATCTTTGACCAAGACCCCATCATTGACCAAGAAGTCCAAATCCATGACAACCCCATCTTGACCAAGACCCTACCATTGACCAAGAAGTCCAAAATGATCCACTTCTTGACCTTTACACCATTCATGATCAAACACTTTCCAACCTTATAAAGGCCTCGACTATTGACACTTCCCATGACGAGACACTTGCCTCCATGGGACACATAGATGATATTCCTCTAGAACAAGAATCTTCCACTAGGGACATGCTTGCATATGATCAAGTTATAACTAAAATCATTGGACTCTATGACACTAAACATAATGATGGCTTCGACATTGCCTTGGAAGCACCAACAAAATCATCTGAACCTGACATGTCACATGATCAGACCAAAGATATTAGTCAGGAATATGTCCAACATGACAATGAAGCTAAGACACTTTATCAACTAGGGTCATCTATCTTTGTCAGAATAGGCTTTCTTGCAAAAAAAAATATTACAAGTGATAGTATCCACATACCTAATGATGGGTTAGCATCTTGCTTTCAAAACAACAAATACCCCATCGCAAATAGAATCTGTCAAAGCATGCAATATCAAGGAAAAGGACTAGGCATACACGAGCAAGGCATTCTAGAACTAATACAACTTTAGGAAAATTAGAGACATCAAGGTCTTGGCTATTCCTCAGTTAGTAAATCAAATGATGTCATTAGTACCTCCTCGATACTGGGGGAAACTTTGTCAGATACAAATGTCAAAATGGAGTCCATGAGAAATCCTTGTCATAAGATTGCTGCCAACACCCCCTCCACCCACACCATGAACCATCATTCCATCATAAATAAACCTTTTCTTTGGAACCAACAAAAACAAAATTCTTACAAGTCAAAAGATCAAATCAAATGTCAAAGACCATTGAATAAAAAAAAGGACAAGTGGACAAATGAAATTAAAATGGATCCCAAAGAAAGATGGATCAAACAAAGACACCAAGTCAAATACAAAATTCAATCACAATGTGGAGCCACAAGACAAGAGGACTCCCACATATAACACATGTCCACCTCCTTCAAAATGGTCATCAATCAAGGCATATAAAAGTGTTGGTTCCAAACACCATCCCTCCAAAATCCGTCATCCACCATCCCAAGTTTGGAAAATAAAAAGTCATTCATCCAAACATCCAAACAATCTTTCCACGTCTACCATCATTCGTCATAACCCTACATCTCGTCTAAAGTCCAATGATACCATGTCACAAATCCGTCACATATTGGCAGCAACTCCTTACCGCAAGTTCTCGCATGGCAGTCTATTGTGATGTGCGTATTCTGATAAGGCCAACTCTAGTATCAGAAAGGACCACAATGACATCGATCAGTTGTATACAAGCACTACGATCCTGACAAGACAACGACTTCAGACAGGACATTATTGGCATATCATGGCACCAGTCTCTACATCGACACCGTCAATGGATTCAAAACAGTCAATGGTGATCTAAAACATCTAGGCTATCTACAAAATCAAAAATACAAAAAAATTGAATAATGTAAAACATCGTCACCCTGATGAAAACCTTGCAAAACAAGCGTCTTGGTGACACCAAAAAAATAAAAAAGTCAAGAAAATAGTAAAGTGAAAAATTTCATCCAATGGTGAAAACCTGGCAAACAGGTGCCCTAGATAAGTACCATGATGAAAACCTAGTAAACAGACATCATGTGTAAAATAAATCATCTATGTGGACTTTTACACTTGGGGGCAAGTCGTCTCATTTCCCATGCCTTCCTCATGACATTTACGTCCATCTAAGCCCTATCATTTCCACACATTTTTCCCACTTACCTCGGTCTTGACATAAAACTGGCACACATAAATCATGCTTTGGGAAAACTCTTGACATGTCTATCCTTCGGTCATACACGATTCACGAAACATCATGTCATTGACCGTCATAGTCTTATTTTCCTTATACGACATAGTCCTTGAAAATCATATGACAATTCCCTTAGTCTCATGTCTCCCATCCTTTTCCAAGGCCACCTCTTATCCTTTCATGTATGTCACCTATCTTGGCTTTCCCTTGTCAAACGGTCTAAGGATAATCATCATCCCATCTAGTCCTAACCAAGTCATTCCAAATGCAATGATTCTAATCCATACAAGCACATTATCCAAAATTTTACTTGACTACGTTCCTCGTCCGATTGTAGACCTCCATACTTTCGTCACATTATCGTCATCGTCCTCACGTTGTTTCAGGATGCATCCTTCCCACGTAAAACAACATTGTCATCACCTGTCAATTGGTATTCATCTTGACTAGGGGCACAATCATGTTTGTCCTTGGATTCTCATGTGTAGGCATCAGTCATATGCATTTGTCATGATCCTCTTAAACATCAAAATCCAAAAAAATGATAAAACGACAAAAAGACAAAAATATCATAAAATGTCTTGAAGAAAGACCTAAAAATCATAAAACGTCCTAAAGAAAAATACAAAAACATCCAAATCAATGTCAAAATCCTAAAAATGGAGTCAAAGTCAGTCATTTCAGTCAGTCCATGTCATAGTCGAACTACGTTGTCTATGTGCATTTGCTAGGTAGGCAAGGCCATCAGTCGATGAGTCCCTGAGACATTAGGTCAGTCCTTTAGGTTGGTTCAGATAAAATCATGGCATTTGTCACAATAGTCACATCGGTCAAATAAGTCAGATGTAGTCAAACTCGGACACAAGACAGTCATTCAAAAATGTCAATGTCAAAATTGGTCAAAATTAGACAGCATGGTCCAACCAATCATACAGTCAACATCAATCAACTTGCCAAAACATATTAGTCAAAACAATGTCAGTCTCGTCACTCTTTGGTCCTCTTCAAGATGTGTCCTTCTCGGATTTAGACCTCATCAAAATCTCCTTTGCCTTTTTTAGGATGTGTCCTTCCTGACAATAGGCCTCGTCAAACTGTCAACACCATCAAATTGGCAAAACTCTTAAACTGTCAAAACTGTCAAACCAACAAGAAATCAATCTTTGGAAAACAAACATTGGCAAACAAAATAAAATGGCTATTAATCTTTCTAGTCTATCTTGTCTTATCTTTTGACTATCTTGGCTATTTTGTCTTATATTTTTACTATCTTGTCTTTTTGGTCATGTTACTAGCTACCTCGAGGATGTCCCATGAAGGATTTAGAGGTGCGATGACATCTCCTGGCCTATTTTATTTTCTTTGACTGTTGTCTATGGATTGTCTTGACAAAAAGACTGGGGCAACTTTGCCCTTAGTATGAGTTAGGACAATCCTTGTCTGTGACTATCTGTTTTTCAAGTGGATGACCTTGCACACCTTGGTCTATGTCATATCATGGTGTTTGTTGTCCATTTGTGTCATTTTTACCACCCAATGATGATTCGAGCAATGTCTATTAGTTCTTTGAAAAGTTTTGAAGGATTCTTTCATCTAGTCTGCATTTTCATCATCCATATATTTTGCACTAACATTTTTTTTGTCTCTTCATATTCTAGTCTTATCATTAATTTCGAGAGCACACCCATGTTCTTGCAACCTGTCTGTCCTCTCTCGAGAGCATACCGTGACCCTCTTCGTCATTCTTCTTCATCTTATTTTGCACTAGGACATTTTTCACTTATTTTCTTTGTCATGTAATGTGACATGCTACATTATGACAAAGAGGGGAAAAATGTAGACACATAAAAATGACCTAGGCCTGCAAACTCTTTTTTTACCACTTTCGTCCTAACATAATTATGACATTTAATTATGTCCTTGGTCCACATTCGACTATTGATTAAATAATTCATAATTATTTAATTAATTCATGTCCTTTTATTCTTCATGATTATTAAATAAATAAATTTTATTTATTTATTAAATACGCCATTAATTGTCTAAGTCTTCCCTTAATTAAATAAATTTCTTAATTTATTTAATCACCCTTCTTCAGTCATTTCTTCCTGATTATTAAATAAATAATTTTTATTTATTTATTTATTTAATGTCACTATCTGTCATAATTAAATGAATTGATTAATTTATTTAATTATTGATCATATCTGCTAAATTAAATAATTATATCTAATTATTTAATTGTCAAAATTAATATTCCTCTCATTTTAAATAAATAAAATTATTTAAAATGTCATCACATTCTTAACTGACAGTCCATTTTGGGTAAATAATCTGAAAATCAATTATTTATTATTTCACAAAATCTATATTTTGAATTAATTTAATTCAAAATGGTAACTAATCTTCTAAAATCAAGTAATTGGGCAGATTCTTGATTTTCCAAATCTGATCTTTAGTTCAACTCTTATCTTTTTGATTTTTTGATTCTCACAAATCAGGCAGTCTTTATCTTCTTGATTTTCGAAAATCTTTATTTTCTAAATTAATTATCTCATTTATTCTCCACCGCTGATTCGATCTTCTTAGGTGATATCTCGACCACTCACTTAAGGATTTTGCCCTAACCTTGATTAGGGATTATCAAATTTAATCTCGTCATCTGATTTTAGGTCTCTGTCGAAAGTCAATCTCATCCGTCCATTCAAAATGGCATTTTGTATAAAATGTTATTTTCCTCTCATTTTTAGATTACACACTGACGCACTGACATACTTAGGTATTTTTGCGGGCATCGTAGCATTTATTGGCATATTTCATTAAGTTTTGGCATATTTAGGCATATGCATTTTTAATCATTTAGGCATAGACATAGACTTTGATCAAATCCTTCAAAGCTTGGTGTAGGACTTAGACATTTATTTCCAGATTGCTTGCATGTTCGATCTGAGGGCAATACGTCAACCAACAAGTTAGAAGGTACTATCAAGGTGAATCATGGAAACTCCTACGAATGACAAGTATAATTGTTCTTATTTTTAGTTTTCATTGTTCTTGATAGGTCTTTGGGTATATTTTATATGCTTTATTGATTGATAATCCAAACCTAAAAAAACCCTTAGTTACAAAAACAATTTTGGTTTTATCACACCATAGAAGAAAAATTCATGATCTTATGCAAAAATGTAGGGCTCTAAATTCAATAGAGTTCCCATAGAAGATGACCTGAAGATTGCCTTCTAGCAAGGCTATGGAGCCATGGCTGAATGCCTAAGAGTCTTGAATGGGCAAACACAACCTTCCACTACATTCGACACACAGGTAAATAAACTCAATAAAGTTTATTTAAAATTGAATACTTGTGCAATCTATTCAATATTAATTTCTACCATAAAGTAATTACATGCCTATTTGTTTTAAACATTCAAGCAATGATAATACTGCACATGACATTGGAATGCATCCTGGTGAGGGTGGAGCACAACGTGTAGATGAAGGTCATGGTGTGCATCCTGGTACTTTAGAGCATGTAGAGCCTGATCAACATGTTGATCATGATCAGGCTAGAGAAGATCAAGAATATGATGTGGCCCCATCAGATAGAGAGGACCACTCTAAAGTTGTTTTAAATATATTTAATTGCAATTGGTGTATTAATTAATGTAACCTTTCATGTTTCAACTTTAGAGTATGTAGAGCATGATCAATGTGTTGAGAATGATCAGGCTAGAGAAGATTAGGAACATGATGTAGCCCCATCAGGTAAAGAGGACCACTCTCATGTTCTCTTAAACATATTTAATTTTAATTGTTGTATTAATTAATGTAACCTTTCGTGTTTCAACTGTAGATCAAGATTTAGAGGGTGTTCATCATGTTGAGCATGAGTCTATAACAAAAGTTCAGGAACATGATGTGGACCCATTAGGTAAAGAGAACCACTCTAATGTTCTTTTAATTAATGAAATACTTGTAACAATAATAATAAAACATATCGGTTTAACATTTCTTTCTTATTGCAGGCACCCCCTGCAACGGTGTCCACGCCATGAGAAAACCTAGGCATACAGATCAAGAAAGGTGAAGCAACTAAAGGGGGACATATATTGATTTAGAAAATGATACTCCACTTCTTTTATGTAGCTTTAAAAAAATAAACAAAAAGTGATTGTAATCATATCATGACAACCATATTTTGATAGTATGTAAAAACCTGAAAGAATGAATATTATATGTTAATGAATGAATGTGAATATGTTAATTAATGAATGTTATATGTTAATGAATGAATGTTATATGTTATTAATGGATGAATGAATGTTATATGTTATTAATGGATGAATGAATGAATATTATATGTTATTAATGGATGAAATAATGATTAATGTTATATGATTGGGTATGGGGAATTGAGAGTGATGTGAGGGGGGGAGGGGCCAAATCAACCATCACGTGGTTGGCCCTGTTAAGTAGAGAATATTAAACTATTCTCAAAACAAAGAGAAGCTCAATAAGGTAATGCACTTTTCAATATAAGAAATGCATCATTTGAAGCATCAAACCAATATGCAGAGATGAAAGAAAGTGCTAAATTTTCACTATGGTGGCAGAAAAATGATTCTTTATACCCTATATCAGTCATCAGTCTTCATGATGGTACATTTCAACGAATATTTAAAAAAAAAAATTTGCATTATTTCGTCACAATTTCGACGAAAACCACCGACGAATCACCGAAAAGGTCTGACGAAGTTGCTATAGCTGTGACGAAGGCTTCATCGTAACTCCTTGCCGATTTCGTCACAATTTCGATGAACTTTTGGTGTTGTTTTGATGCTCCTCCTTGCCCATTTCGTCGCAATAGCGACGAACTTATGGTGTTGTTTCGACGCTACTCCTTGCCCATTTCGTTGAAATGGCGATGAACTTCTAGTGTTGTTTCAACACTACTCCTTGCCCATTTCGTCAAAATGGTGATGAACTTCTGGTGTTGTTTTGATGCTACTCCTTGCCCATTTCATCGAAATGGTGACGAACTTCTGGTGTAATTCGTCGGTGGATACACGAAGTTTTCGTCGATATTCTGTCGAACATTCGAGCCATTTTATGATGTTGATGACCGACGAATCTGTACCGTTATTTCAATGTTTAATTCCCCTCGGCCTTGCGATGAAAATATTTTCGTCATTTCGTCACTTTTTCGACAAAGATTTGTCAAACGACCGATGAACGTCTGTCGGAAAATGGTGTCAAATTTAGTCGTGTAGGTGTTTGGGCTTACTTCTAAGGTATTTGTATGTATGCTAAGCATGAGGTAGGGAGGATACCAGACACCTAAACTCTGAAGGTTGATGAGCTTAAGGTCAGAAAAAAGTAATCCCACCTTCTCATGTATTCTTGCGTTGACCTGGGTTGACCAATACGAGGATGTGGGTGAGTGAAACGTGGCAAGAATTGATTGTTACGCTTGATTCACATCGTTGTTGTAAATCAATAGTGATCTACGACTAAAATTAAAATAGGTCAAATCAGAAGGTGGTACTGATTCAAAGCAAGTCACATAATTGAGATGTGCTTGACCATGGCATGGATTTCAAGATCGATGGTACATTCAAAGGTAATATTGTGTCAACAGTTAGATGAGTGGAGCTTGGGCATGAGAATCGATATGCCAGCTTTAGGTGTCATTCTTGAAAATGAATGAAGGCGATGGACCCAAGGATTAATGCAAAAGGATGGCTTTGTAAGTTGAAGGAGATCGAGCAAATGGAAAGATGACATTTAATGCAAAAGAAACCCTAGATTGTGATACATCAAAAATTGCAGGTGCAATGAATTTGGTCAAGGGTGCATGGCTTAAGAGGAGAAAGCTTGTCAATGAAGAAAAGAGGGGGGAGGAATAGAGAAGGAAAGGGCTAGGCATGGAATTTTTCACTAAGTGGTGGAGATTAGAAGGCACAAAATCACAATACCATTTCGGATTTATTGTATGACTTAAGTCCTTTATGGGGTTTCATCGTGGAAAACAAATTTGAGGAGCAAAATTAAAGGTTCAAAACCCTAGCCTAGGCCCTTGAAAAATATTTATGCAAGTATTGGAGTTGACCTTTAGCTGGTTTTAGGCATACCCACCTGGTATATCGTACATAAAGATGCATTTGCATGTTGGATCCTATCGTGTGTATTTTGGGGGTGTTGGATTTGTTTTTCATGTGTTGTTTTAATGGGGTAATATTGAGAGTTGTGTTTGTACCTAGATTGTATCCTTGAGTGTTTGGGGACCATGTTTAGAATTTTTTAGCTTCCATCGACCATTCCATTGGTCTTACGTGAAACGCTAGTTTATAAGCCACCATATGGCATTTTAATGTTATCCCTAAACAATTAGAGCTTGGGTTCTGCATCCTTATTAGTCTTCAAATTCCAGTAACAATAACCCTAACTGGTAAGGGTAATGTGTGTTGGAATGCTCTATTCAACAAAATTAGATTATCACACTCATGACACTATTTGACAGTTAGATTAATCTTGTCTTGAAATACAATGTTTTACTATCTGAATGAAAGACCCCATTTCATCCTCATGGGGTTAAAATATTCTTACTTAGGGTTTTGGCTAGAACTCACGAGGCTTCATGATGCCAATATGGTTGGGAGGAGAGAAAGTTTGTTTCCTTGAGTTATCTTTTTGTTGTAAATTATCTTATGGTCAAAGGTGGCCATCAAACTTTTCACTTAACTAGAATTGCAGCCATGAAGTAGAGCAGATATTAAGTACAAACACTAAATTATCATGTAAGTGTGATGTGTTTGGTTTATGAAAAAATTGTCCTTTAAAATTGTTCCTATCCATATCGAGGTTTCAGATCTCCAGCTTCACTTAAGTGGGTGGAAATCGATGGTAAAATTGTCTGGGGTAAGAGGACCCTAGAAAGGGTTGTGTAGCCACTCTTATATTCTATAATTAAGGGATTAAAGACATAAGATGGATTTTTGTAGAGCGATCTTTAAACCTAAGGGTTATACTCCTTATGTTAGTCAACCAAGTGTATGAAGGTTGAATTTCCCAGAAAGATTCAGTATGTGGATTGTTTTGTTAACCTTTCACCCCTTAATCTTATGAATGTCATATGATGACCTTTGTATGGTTGGATTAAAACCATCACTTCAATTATAATTATCTATTCAAGATATGTTCTTGGTTACCTTCATCCTAGACCGATTCTTGATTATCTATGTTGGCAAGTGGCCCTTGAGGGGCATTGTAATCAGAATTGTTAATCGCTCCTTATAGTAGAAGGAGCCCTTATAGATTCATTGTTCTTATTCATTCTTAGTATTTACTACCATTGTGAGATAGTGGTGATTTAAACCTAGGTGTTATGTGTGATTTTTGGAATATGAGTTGGGTTAACTCAAGTTGTTGAACTACGGTTCCTCTATGAAATATATACATAGGCAAGGTCGTCAGAGACGAGCCCCAAAGGAATTAGGTCTAGCCCGTAGGGTATGCTTTTTTTCTTTTGAGTTAAAATTGTTACATTGTATTGACATAGCTCGTGACTTGAATCAAATTGTGATGAATGATGAGTTGTAGAGAAAACCAAGCCTACCTTGGTGATGTGGATTCCATGTCTCATCTTGGAAGCCTATTAGGATTGTCTAAAGAAGTCAGTTCCTTAACTAAATATCATAGTATGTAATTGGACAATTGTTATGCTTTATATGAAATGTGTGCTTGGAAATAAAGTTTCGTGAGTTAGTCGTGTGTTGTAATCAAATTTTGAAATTTTCATTTTTCCCTTACAGCATTTTATTGCAAAATTTTTGGACATTACACATGTGTATTAAATTATAAGTATTATTTATATAAATATTTAATTATGTTTGCTAATTTTATTTATGATAGCCGAATACATACAGCTATAAGATTCACATACAAAGAGATATATTTACAAATTTTGCAGAATGTGGCCAAATTTGTACATGACATTCATTAGTAATAAAGGCTAACACACTGCTATTATTGAGTGTGTTTGTATAGAACTCTCAGGCAAATGCAATTGGCCTATATAATTGTACTTTATGGCAGAACTGAAGCATTATAACAAGACATGTACATACATCAAATCATAATCAATAGTCATACCTCTGCATTTTTGTGGATATAGGGCCCCAAAAGACTCTATACAGTGACAATGCATGCAAATTGTATGGTTTCCTATTATTAGTAAAACATGATCAGTTTCAACCATAAAAACATTACAAATGGTGGAGTGAAATTTGTTCAAGAATAATCTAATGCAGGAATATAAAATAGATGAAATAAGATAAGCAAAAAGGAATCAGTTATCATGACTCTCGAAGCCAACTTTTGCAATGAATAATGAAACATGTCCTGTTAGAATGCTTCAGTTTTTTCATAAACAACATATGCCAATTCCATTTTTCTAAGAGTTTCGAAAGACTTTTCTATACAAGCACACTCAATAATAGCAATGTGTTAGCCTTTCTACTAATGACTGTCCTGTAAAAATTTGGTCACATTCAGCCAACTGCAATAGACAAGAGTCAAGTCAATCTCCATAGCTTTATGTAGCATGTTTTTTTAATCTTTGGCACGATTGAAGCTTTGGTACAGGGCGTGGACATACATGACACCATTGTCAAAACTGCAGAACACTCATAAACTGTCTTAAAATCCTTTTTCTATGAATATTTATATGTCGAATTATATTCAGAACAATCCAAAACACAAACCACAGACCACGTTGGTTCAGTTTTCGAAGGATTTTCAGTAGAAGCACACTCAGTAATGGCAATGTGTTGGCCTGTACGACAAATGACAGTCTTCACATTAAGAAAAATGGCATTTTGGTAAGGCTTGTTTTGGATTGTTATGGGTTTTGTCCCAATCAGAGAAATGAATAAATTGGGTTAAAATGCCATATTCCCCATTGGATATGATGGCAGTCAGAGAAATGATTAGATACGGTCAGAAGTGCCATTTTTCCATTTTATTAAGAATTTGAAAACTTTATATTAATACACTTATTATTATAGGAGACATATTCATATTTTTCCTGCTGGTGTGCAGCCCCTGAATGGAACGCATTGGTATCTGCTACATGCATTGGTCTCTAAGAGAACTTATATGTACACATAAATTACTCAAAACTATAATCTCTTCTTGAAATGGTTTGGAAATAAAAATTGAAAACATAAGAAGAATATTGCTTAAAAGAATATTTAATTAGATTGTTTTAGTTTTAATGGGCTCTTTAAATAATTGTAATTTATGTGTACATGTAAGTTTTATAGTTAATTTATGTGTATAGTTAAGTGATTTGGTAAATTCTCTAATTTAAGGAGGCGAGCTTGATAATTGATATTCATAATGATTTATATAATAATGATGGATGTAATATTGTTGAGAGCATATTTATTAGAATTATGCTAGAGCATATTGGTTGTTTAGGTTAATATGCCAAATAAAATTGTTTTCAATCATAGTTTAAAAGTTTTGTGATTATTCATAGGACTTTGAGTAATTATGTATCAAAATTCATGTTGCATAACCCACAAATAACTTGGTCCTGATTTAGTTGTAAAAAATGTGGCAAGTCTTATCTTCAAATCTTGTCATTCTATGTCAAAATTGCATGACTCGACATTGCAAAAAACTCATGAGCAATAGAAATAAAAAAATATAATTTGGCTATTATTTCTTTACATGATTTTTATGTGTAGATTTAGGGTAATGACATAACAATTGACAACAATGATAACTCGTAATAGGTTTGGATTGCATATAAAACATGGTTTCATTCTTTTTCTCAGGGTTTTAGCTATGCAACCCAATAGTTATATTATGGTCAAATCCAATCCATAAATTCAATATTTGTAACATTTTATCTATAAATGTGTATGAATTTTGCAACAATCTTAAAATTTTACTATTTAAATTTTAAGATGTGCGTCCCCTCCATTTTTTTGGTGAGATTGCAAGTAATATTTCAACAATTGTACAAACTAAAAGGTATAGGTATAAGAAAAATTTGTAGATTGTTATTTATTAAGGACTTGGTGTTATAAAAAAATCATAAGACATAGGCATCTAAGCCTCATTCCAAATTACTTTCAAGTTTTATAAATAATAAAGACTTGGTTTTGCAAAAAATAAAGTAATTATAAAAATGAGATGTGTCATGAAAGTTTCTTTGGTTTTGAAGGCCTTAATTTGCCTCCATGAGGGGTGTTTCCCCTCAACCCTACCATTGGTTCTACCCCTACATCCTCTTATCCTAACACTCCATGGAACATAGCTTTTAATCTCAATCATTTAGTGCTTATTGCTAGTTTGCTTCACCAGTTTTTTCCTTAATATAGATTGATGCACGCTCAGTGAAAATACATGCACAAATAAATTAAAGATGTATTTAAGAAATAAATATACATAATAAATACATACATTCTCAATTGTTTCACTAATGGTCACCTTAACATAGATAGATCATAAATCCATATCCATAATGATAAGAAATACATAGATGATTAATTTATTTTCTTAGTTTTGCCTTTTTCTATTTTTGAAAAAATAGGGCATCTATAAGTAGGACACGTGAGAAGTTAGAAGAGTCATTTATTGGCCAATGATATGTGTTGAACTTTAATTTTGATTTACATATGTAGGAAATCAATATTATGTGTATTTTTAAATGTTTGATAACTTTGTCAAGTTATCTCCAAGTCCTTAGTTTTTTGTTTTTTGGTTAGCTGAGTTATTGTTTTGTCCAAGTTTTTAAATTATGTTTTAAACCATAGAAAATATCTTTACTTAGCCTAGTACCCACAATTTTTGTAATGACATAACTTACACAAAAGAGGAATGCAATATAAATTATTCTATAAATACTTGATAATAACTGAATATAACAAGCCACTTGGAGGTGGAAAACCTTCAAATATCTCCAATGAGAACATAATTTACAATATTATGATCAAATAAGATTGAATACCTCCTATATATACCCTACTTATGCCTAGGGTATCACCCATGCCAAATTAGATATATGTAATCCCTACGCTTAACCTAATAAGAAAATAATAATTATAATGAATTACTTAAGAGTTAAAGTAGTCACAAGATGACTACTCATAACCCTATACACACTTTAGGATTGAGGGTGTATTATGCACCCCCTCTCCAAAGAAGCATTCTCCTCAATGCTAATCAAGTGTAGATGCTTCTAGGTGAACTCTTCATCTTCCTAGGTGGCATCTTCAATTGACAAATTATTCCACTAAGTGAAATACTTTGTGAGTGTCCTAGTCCTTAGCTTATTTGTGTGTTTTTGAAGAATTAACTTTGGCTCTAATATGATTCTTCCTTATTCATCTAGCTTTGGTAATACTATCTATGTAGGAATATTATGGCCAATAATTTTTTTAAATAAGAAACATGAAAAACTAGATTGTATCTTAGCTGTTGGAGGTAGCTCAATCTTGTAGGAAACATTACCTTTCTTTTGCATAATTTAGTGTGGATGATTATATTTTAGAGATAACTTGTTCTTTTCCTTTTACTTCAGAGACATTTTATTATAAGGTTGTAATATCAATAAAACCCAATCCCTATCTTCAAAACTCCTTTCACTACAATGTTGGTTAGCATGTTGTTTTATTCTATTTTGTGCCATGAATAAATTCTCCTTGAGTCCTAAAAGTACTTGTTGTTGATGATGCATGTGGCCCTCCATAACTTGAACTATTTTTGTTACCCTTCAATGATGATGCGATGGATGGAGGATGGTAGATCCATATAGTGCCATAAGTAGAGATATTTTTTATGAACTATAGTAAGAAGTGTTATAGCACCATTCTACTAGTGGTAGCCAACCTACCCATTGAGATTGCTTATGTAAAGTGAAATAATGTAGATATCATTCCAAGAACTTATTGACAACCTTAGTTTTATCATTGGATTAAGGATGCTATGAAGAGTTATGATCCAACTGAGTACCCAAATAAGGGAATAAATTCATCCAAAATTTACTAGTAAGTATAAGATCATGATTATTGGCAATAAATTTGGGAGTACTATGCAACTTGAATATTATCCATAAATTATTTTTCCATGTTCTTGCTTGATGATGTGATCTACCACTACCATGATGGAAAATATAGCTTTATTTAATTCAACTAGTAAATCACCACTTATTGGAATAGGAAACTTATCTTTGATGATGTACATGTTGAGCTCTTTATAGTCTAGGGACATATGCCAAATTTGATACTTATTATGCACCATCACCATGGGTGAATAGTAAGAACCTTGGCTATGCCTAATAGTACCCACTTCTAGCATCACTTGAGAAATATTTTCAATCTCATATTTTTGTATATACAGGTACTTATAAGGCCTACTTTTGGGTATTTGGATCCCTGACACTAGTTGTACAACATGATCACGATCCCTCTTAGGAGGTAATCCTTTAGGAATATCTCCAAAAACCACAGAGTTATGACTTCTAATTTCTTAGAAACCTGGATGGGTAGGAAAATTTGATTGATAGGCTTACTGTTTATGGGGACCTTGCACATAATCAAACTAACTTCACTATCTTTTTAGTGAGTGAAATCCCATGAATGGTTCTTAGAAATTCATCTCAGTTATTCCTAAAGTAGTAAGACAATGTGCTCCCAAAATAATATATGTTGCACCTGTGGAGATAACAAATATTGGGAAATTGAAGCAGGGGGCCTAGATAGATTGGCTAAAGCATCCTATTGGAGGAAAGAGTTCACGAGGTCTAGTATCCTCCCATCCCAATGGTACTGGAGGGCATGTCACGCTAGTGTCATCGGTCACGTGAACAAAGTTTACCAGGTGCACTACAGTTTATAGAGGGGCTACTTGATTCTTTCTATCTAAAAAATATAAAATATTGAGAAATCAAGATGATAATTTCCCATGGATAATTTAGTGCTGTGACTTTTCCTAGAGAAACTAATAGTATCCCCATTTATATTTTGGAGTAGGGTATATAAAATTTTTAGATGAGTAACTAACTTCTTGTTAATTAATTTGTGAGTACTTTTTGAGCCAATCAACACTATTACTCTCTCTTTCTTAAGGAAATTGACCACTTTAAGAGTTTGTGGGGCACTAAAACCAACAAGAGTAGGAAAATAAATGATTAGGTGAGTATCTTTAAATTTTTATTCCTTCTCATTTCCTCCATGTAATATTACCACTTCCTCTTTTTCTTTATTGGGAACTTCAATGTAGAATAATTTCTTTTTAACACATTTATGACTACAAATATATTTTCTATCATAATTAAAGCATAACTTTTTCTCTTCTTATTGAGCATCAATATTTTGTAGAGTCAACTTGGTAGGCTAAGTAAATGACTGTGTAGGAGAGATCCTTTCTTTTATGTATACAATCCCTTATTACCTATTAGCCAAATAAATTTCCTCAACTTTCCTTTTCATAAGTATCACTTAAGACAAGGATTATGGTTCATACCTCATATTTTATGTGGTCCTTTAAACCTCCTAGAAATAATTCCTTTAAATTTTCGTCCATGAGATTCTCCACTCTTAGACATAGGGTTTGAAATTAATGAGTATAGTCCTTGACCATAATTATTTTATTTAACTTAGTGAGTTAAAATAGATAACTATCAATAAAATTATCCATAATGGGTAGCAAGTTCCTCTTGTAGAATTGACCATGTGACCTCACAACACTTCTTTTCTTTCTATTTACATAACTGGTGATACCAAATAATTTGTTCAAGTTCCAAGTATAATGATGCCACTGCCACCTTTAGTTAACTTGGAAAATGGTGAAGATAAAAGAATTTCTCCATTTGGAAAAGCTAATTGGTTGGATCCTTGCCATCAAATTTTATTATATCAAACTTTGTTGTGAAATTCCTATACATGGATTATTTGAGAGATGATCCTTTTGGAGATTTCAGTTAAGACCCCAAAAAATAATATCCTAGAGAAGCATTATTTTCCACCTATGATATGGATCTTCTCCCCTATATTTCATACCATGAATAAGTGATTTAAATTCATTCATCTCCTTCTTCATTGATAAAATTCTCTTATTTATTTCCTTCTTTACTGATGAAATGTATTCCTTACCCTTGTTGATTTCCTCATTAGGAGCAATATATTGAATTTCTACATCATTATTATTTGAAGATTACCCTCGTGTGACAACATTCTTTTTATTTCTTGTTACAATCCCATCATGATGGAAAAAAGTTATTTTACAACAAATCAAATTCAAATGATCTAAATTTTTTAGTTTAACTTACCATAACCTTGATTGCATGTTCTAAAAAAAACTCTAAGAAATTACTTGATTTGCAACCTTAAGAGTGAATTTTATGGAAACCCTACCTCTATAAATCACTTAATTCTACTCCGATTTCTATGAAATTTAGATTATAGAAGCTTAAATATTTCTACTAAAAACCCTAAAAAATTACCAAAGTATGAGAGATATATTTTCTTAAAGCAAATTTGGTGGAAACCTTAACTCTATTATAAATATTTTAATTCTACTCTAATTTCTTTGAAATTTAGATTGTAGAAGCTTTCATATGTCCTTGAAAAACCTAAAAAAACTAGGGAAAAGTTCACCAAAATTTGAGAGATATGAACATCCGAAAATGACCTCCAAAATTGAAAATACTTTGTCTTCACGATGCCAAGATCATGCTCTGATACGACTTGTAATGAAACAAATTGCAGAAAAGAGGAATACAATATAAAATATTCTACTAATACTTAACAATAATTTAGAATAACAAGCCTCTTCGAGGGTGAAAGCCTTCAAATATCTTTAATGAGAACTCAAATCACACTCTGATGATCAAATAAAACTTAGTGCCTCCTATATATAGTTATGCCTAGGATATCACCTAGGCCAACTTAGACAAAAATGTTGGAATTAGGGTGCCTCAACCTTTCCAAGTCCTAGCATTTATTTGGTGATTATTTATTTATTTTATGCTAATGTTTTATGACTACTTATGTCATTTTTTTGGACTCACTATTTGAGTTGGAATCCTACATGGTGGTGATTGTGCGACATGTAAGCTACTTATGTGGAAGTAAGCATACCATTTGGTGGAATTCACTAGAGGCTAATTTGGTGGCATGTGTCATGTTGTATTTTTTCTTATGACTAATTATGACATATTTGATGATTTCCTTATCTTATGGCAAACTATCATAGGAGGGCCCCATGTGATTGAGGCATCTATATATGCAACATGTTTACATGCATGCAAACACATTGCATGTTTGAGGGGTTCTATGTATGAGGAGATAGGAATTGGAAATTGAAAAATCAAATCAAATGGGTCCCAATTATGATAGTGTACTTCATTTCTGGCTATTGCATGCATGCAAGTGTTGTGCATGTCAAGGAGACTCAAGATAGGCATGTAGGTGTTGAATTATTTATATATGGAAATCCTTGGAATCCATCTTCTCTTGTGGAGTTGTATTTATTTAGTACTTGTTCCTTTTGCAAAGTAGTACAGGTTTGAAGAATTTGTGCAGGTATCATTATGTTTCCAAAGTCACTCTAAAAATATTATTGTAGTTTAAGATTCCTGAATGAGCTTAGCTCTATGATTGTATTGTAAACTATGTTATTTATTGATAATATAATTTGCCAGGTTGTGCTTTTGATGTGTGGGATTTTTCTCTTAAAAGGGTTTCCCCTACATATATTTGGTGTTATCACTTTATGCAATTTTCATTTTTATTCTATTATTTGTATATGTACCTTATAAGTATAACTATTAAGGGTTTAATTTGAAAAAAAAAACTATCTGTTCCACTTAGATTGGTGTAGGGTGTTGCTTCCATGTACATAGCTTCCTTTTAGTTTGTATTAGAGCTCGGGCAGTTTTGGTCCCATTGATGGGTAGAGGGTTTTTTGAATCAATCTCTATTTGAGTGGGGGATTTTACAAAAAGTATTTTCAACCTTGTTGCTAGACAAATATGGAAAGAAAACTCAAAAGGATCAAGATGGATAAATTTAATAGTTATAATTTCAAGCCATGGAAGCTTAAATTGGAAGATATTCTTATAGATAAATATTTATGGGCTATAATATTCGATGTAAAACTTGCCAACATGAATTAAGAGAACTAGGAATTATTGGATTGTAAAGCCAAGGGTTTGATAATATTTTTTTGGTAGACTCCTTATTATTGAATGTCCACAAAGAAAATACTACAATGAGCATTTGGAATAATTTTTTAGAGATTTATTAGGCTAAATCATTGGTAAACAAGTTATTCCTAAGAAGTAAGTTGTATTATTTGAGGATGGAAGGAGGATTCATGGATAATCACCCGAGTACCTTTAATATGCTCATTTCCTAATTGGGTTTTATTGGTGTCAAAATAGAGGATGAGGATCATTGCATGGCACTGTTATTCTTTTTCCCAAACTCATTGGGATCACTTTTTCATGGCCACTACTACTTTCAAGATGGATGAAATTGTTGCATTATTAATATTTGAAGAGATGTGGAGAAAATATTCTAAGATGGCTAAGAAGGCCCTTGTTGTTTGTGACAGATCGAAAGAAAAAGACAATAAGGATAGGAAGCCAAAATCTAAATCCTTGTGGATATTTAAAACTCTTGGAGATTCCAATGTGAAATGTTATAATGACAAAAAAACTAGTCACTTTTGTAAAGAATGCAAGGAGGAGAAAAAAGAAGGAAAAATAGAAGAAAAAAAAGAACCCCAATTCTGACTCAAGTAAATCCTCTTGGTATGATGCAAATGATTTTGTTGTAGGCTTGGAAACACATGCTTTGAAGATGTGTGCTTGATAGATTCTGGTGCATCTCTTCACATGACTTCATATAGGGGTTGGTTCTTGAAGTATGAAATATATGAAAGTGGGAAAGTGTATTTTGGTGATGATTTCAATCACATTATTATTAGCCATGGAAGAGTCAAGATTAGATTCCTTGATGGTAGAGTGAAGGGGATTGATGGTGTGTTGCATATCCCTGGTTTGGCATAAAACCTATTTTGAATAAATTTAGCCTTTCCTAACTGATGATACTAGAATTGAGTTCTGTTGATGGTGTTTTCTACATAGCAACAACTCAAACAAAATATTGAAATCCTATCTCTCTTGAAAGGTAAATCTCTATCAACAAGCCTCAAGAGATAACCCCAAGGTCTCTAATGTCAGGTCTTGACAATGCATAAACAACTCAGTGATAAATGTGAAAATTTTGGTAATCACAAGGGGCCTTACAAATGAATAATGTTGGAAGTCTACTTTCATCAGATGTAACAATATGGTGATGCCTTCAATCCTAAAACTAACCCAGATTCAAAATAAACAACAAAAGAGATAAGGGTTTAGAGAGATTTCTAAGACTAAAACCTAAGGTCAGTCACAACAATGATGAATGTTGCAAATGGACAGATCCCCAATGAAACCAATCTCTGCTTGATTAGGGACAAACCCACAACTCCACAGAAATGGTGCAATCTTCTAAGGAAACTGAAGATTTTTAGACCATAAATATTCATCCACATACCCAAGAACTAGCGCAATATGAACAAACATTTACAATTGAACTAAACACAAAAATGAGGCTCAAACTAACTTTACACAACAATCTACAATTAACAAATTGCTAAAAGTATGGACCGGAGATCGATCAACATTATTAACATTTCACCATTATTGCAAAAGAACTGAAAACTAACATCTAACATTTGAGAATCAAGAACAAGAAACCATAAACTATCAAAGTGTAACACAAAGCTTGCCAAATCAACAATCCAATTGCATTACTTCTCCAACATTACATAATAATTTCAAGGCTCTCCTCTCCTATAGCTACTAACTTCTCTTATAACTTAGCCAATTCTAGCTTTTTATATCTTCTAATTAGCTATTCTAACCTCTAAATCTAACCTCCTTACAAATGAGAAGGCACTGGCCTTTTATAGAAAATAATATTTTGAACCAATGGCCAAGATTTAATTCATCCAATGGTTGCAATTGCACTTCTAGAAGCATCAAGTTGTTACATTTAATTTGGGAGCTCATGGTACATCATCATCCAATTGCATAAAAATAGATACATCATGGAACAATGAGAAACCAATATTATGCTAGCTTGTCATTAATGAAAATTCTAATTGGATGATGAAATCAACTTCACATGTCCAAAAATTCCTTCCAGTTGTAGATAGTTTGAATTGAACTCTTCCAGAATTTCCCTCTTGGCACGAATCCATATGTAAGTCCCCCTTTTGATTTATTTCATCCTGAAAAGTAAATACAATCATTAGTAGCTCACATGTTAAAAATGCAATCCATAAAATATCCAAATTAAACTTTCCTTTTTCAAAAATTTTCCATTTTTGGAAATTTTTATTTTCTAAATTTTTTCCATTTCAAGAATTTTTCATTTTCAGGAACATTTTAAAATTTCCAAAATGGAAATTTTCCATTCGGGAAAAATGCATTTTGGGAAAAAATTCCATTTTGGAAAATTTTAGGATTTTGAGGGGGCTTGGAAATTTCCAAAAATGGAAATTTGGGGATTTTGAGGAGGTCATGAAAATTTCAGGGGTTTCCATCAGGGACGGAAATACCCGAATTCCTTGCAAGGTCAAAATCCCCTAAACCTCATAACTATTTTCTAGAAGGAATTTTCAAAAAGTTCAAAAAGCAACCCTGCCTAATTTTTCGTCCTCTATTCACGGGTGCAAAAAAGAAAATTACCATTTTTGGAAAATTTTGGGATTTTGAGGGGGTCTTGGAAATTTCCAAAATGGAAATTTTAGGGATTTCCATCAGGGGGAAATCCCTGAATTCCAAGGTCAAAATCCCCTAAACCTCAACTTTTTTTCTAGAAGGAATTTTCAAAAAGTTCAAAAAGCAACCCGGCCTAATTTTTCGTCCTCTATCCACAGGTGCAAAAAATATTTACATATAACATTGAAAATTCACTTCAAAATCCCCATTTTCAAATTCCAAGATAGGTGAATTTCCCTTAGAGCCTCAAAATATTGCCTCCATCAAACCCAATCTAGACTTAATCCCAAAATAGCCTCCCAAGAAGAGAAAAACCAAAATTTGACCAAGCCAAGATGTAGAGATGCAAAAGAAAAAAGAGGGTCCCCGCCTCCGGTGGGGCGTGTGTGCAAAAATTGCACAAGTTCAAGACTATATATGCTAAAGACATGGATGAAGAAGATTGAATCCAATATGTGGTGTTTACTATTCCTATAATAGTATTTTAGTTTGAGGATCTTTCTAGATATCTTTAATAGGAGGTCCAATATTTTTATATGTTAGAGAGGTTTCTCCTTACAAAAGAATATCATTTGATCCTATGCATATTAATGAATTCATCTTAATTTTTTTGTTGTATTATCATGTTTATCCACTCAAGATATGACTCTTTTAGATAGTGTTGCAATGATTTGCAAGAAATGTACTAGCATGACTAAATTCTTATCTCATGTGGAGTGTTGCTACTTTCCCAACCTTAAATGGTTGTGTAACCCATTTCCTACCCTAGGTTCTTATTGGTAAATGAACATTTTTATCTTGTAACTTATGTCATATTATGTTTCCCAATTCATAAAATTTTGTTATGTTGTATTATATTTCCCTTTTATTATGTTCTTTTAGGAAATTTAAACATATTAATCTTTTAAGTGATTTAGAAACACATTGAATCTATCTCCCAGTCAATAAAGTACCAGCCCATTAAAAAAAACTAAAAAAAATTATAGTTCCTTTTTCCTACAAGTATACATTATGATCACAAAATAGAGTCAATTAACATGTTTTAGAATATTTATAATCCTCTAAGATCAAACAAATCCCTAATATTAAGAACTCACATCAAATGGTTCATAAATCTTGTCTTAGTTACAAATTCCTATTATAATGGCATGATTTTGTTCATGGAATATTTAATATTAATGGTTGGCATAAACCTTGCATAATTTTAATAATTGACAAGATGTATATATTTGACATGGGATAGTTACATATCACTATGTATAATCAATATAATTTTTTATTGACCTTTCAAGGATGGAATCTACCCATATGATGCATGTGAATCCTTAGGGCATCATGAAGAATTTGCATTTAAGGTAAATCATATGTTTGATAGATAGTTGAAATTCTAAGGTGAGGAAAAGTGGATACATTTCACCACATTAAATAATTAATTGAACTACTATTTCAATTGTAGTTATATTTGTGGTTCATTGGTCATTTGATCAAGTTTGAGATGATTTGAATAAGCTTGATTGTATAATTTAGTGAATGAGTATCTATAGGCTAATAGAGATGTTCAATTGGAACTATTGTGGTTTGGGGAGGGCTATTTTTAGTTTTTTCAAAGGGTAGATACTCTTGAAGGATGAATGTATTGTTCGAAAGGTATGTGATAAACTATGTAGAGATTATCCATGCTTTTGAACCATTAAAATATATAAGTTGGTTATTGTATGCCAATGTCATGTTTTAAGTAGGTTCAAGATTTATGCCATTTTGAGGATGACAAATTATTTGGAAAGGTTGGGAAGGTATAGTCAATTGGAAACAAGCAAAGAAGAGTAAGGAAAATAATGGATTTACATTAAGGAAATGGTAAGACAATGAGGATTGAGACGTCTGCGAGGTACAAAGAGTATGCTTTGGGGTACAATTGGGTCATTTTAGGATCCAACATTGTTATGCAATAGGCCATACAACAAGTGTAGAATTGAAATTTCCAAATTATGTATTAATGTATGCGAGGAAGGGCATTGTGGTAGATTGCGATTTCTTTATAGAATGAATATAATAAGAGATATTTGGAGGCTAGGTTTTCCATCGCTCAAGGTTTCCTATGGTAAATTTGATGTTATTTTGTGGTGTATTTTCTATGTTATGTGTGTTTTTGTGCTGATTGCACGATTTGACAGTCCTTCTTAGGACCCTCTAGTCATGATTGTATTACCATAGATGTCATAAATAATTATTAAAATCATGCCATAGGTCATCAAAAAATCCCTCATTTATGTAGAGTACATATCATATTATATCTACACTCACTAAGCATAAAAATGGTTATGTTCTCCTTACAAGTTCAAATTTCATCATTAACAATTTAATCAAGAATTGGTAACTTGATATATAAGGCCTAGTGTAACATCCAAAGCAAGTAATAACCTCATAAACATAGATAAACCATTTCATTAGCATTGAGGAGATCTTACATGATAGTATAAGGAACAAGATTATCAAAAAATGGAAACTAGATATATAAACCCTCAAAGGATTGTTTACATAGAAAAATTAAGGAATTAGTCACTTAAGGACTTTCTTACACAAATAGAAGCACATAAATACCTAGACCAAGAATCATAAACCTTCTTGGAATATGACCCACACCTATGTAGGTGAGGTAAACCAGTTGTGTAACTTCTAAAGTTGGGATAAAATTGTAGCATAGACCTCTGTAGGAAGATGGTAATCTTAATCTCATATAAAAACTACCACTAGTTTACATGAATATACGAGTTCACAACAAAGTTCCACATTTTACATTATTTCAAAAATATTATGCAATTGATTTGAGACCTAAAATGTATATTCATATATCTTTCCTATGTATATTTTTAAATAATAGATAATCCATTCAAAAATATGATCCATATATACTATATTGTTTATCCATAAATACCTTATCTCAATAATACTAAGAAATAGTCAAAGATAAGTATCATGTAGATGAGGTGCAAATTTTTAAGGGATCTTTTTTAAATTGACCATTTTCAATCATTTTGAAAAGAAATCTCTGTTACATTGGTGGTTTCCATTGCACCAAAAGATCAACCTATTGATTCCCAATACAATTGCCAGATTTATACAAGATCCATAGGAGGTGGTTAAGCCATGTCATGAACCCAAGTTCCGCGCTACACAAGGAAGAACAAGGGACACACCATCTTGCAAAAATCCCCCCTAGCACAAGTGAGGGGTTCAAACCTATGACCTGGGCTTTGATACAAATTATTACATTGGTGGTTGTCGTTGCACCAAAAGATCGACTTGTTAATGCTTGATACAACTACCAAATTTATACAAGATCCACAGGAGGTGGTTAAGCCATGTCATGAACCCAAGTGCCACGTTGCACAAGGAAGACCAAGGGACACACCATCTTACAACAATCTCAATATGGTAGTAGGTTGTTTAGCTAATTAATGTATAAACCAAGAGACAATAAAAACTATACACATGGAAAAAACTAATATCTTTGATGTCTTATGTACATGTCCCTATGAAAAAAGAAGAAGGAAAATTAATGGTCTTTGTGCTTAGGTGTTGGTATTCTATGATTTTAACTATATTATTAAAGGAAAATGTAATCCAAAATAATTTAATGATTCTTAGCTAATCAAATGATATGGATATTATGATTGGATTAATATGGTGGTAGGAAAAAAGTGGTTAAGGAGGATGAATATTTATGGGAAGAAATATAGTGTATTTATGATAATATTTGAGCATCTGATTAGGAATGGATAAACTATTGTTAGAAGGAATTAGTTGTAGCTATGGTAAGATAGTGGTGGCATGATAAATTTTGGATGGTTGGTATTTTGGGAGGGATCATTTTTGGTATCTTGTGAGACTTGGTGGAAAACCAAAAGGATGAGCATAAATGTGTGTAGATGTAGTTTGGATATGTTTTAGACATATGAATTTAGTGTATTTTCCCTTATAATGAGTAAGAAAACTTAGGATTTGTCAAGGGCACTCTTAGAGAGAAATATTTATTTGTTTACAAGGACTCAACGGATGTAAAATTTGGTGACTTTATACCTAATTTGGTGGATAATCTTCCTAGTGTAGCTATTTTATTATATACTTTCCAACTATTTTTACAAGATCATTTTTTGGTATGTCTCTAGAAAATGTAGAGGCAGAGATATGGCATGCCATTAAAACTTTGACTCTAGGGGTAGAGGGTGAAGGATTTACATCTACTCCTATATTAGGTGAAAAAAATGCTAATAAAACTATAGATATGTGAGGGTAATGGTGTCATTCATAGAGATTATGAAGATATGGGTGTTGGTGTAAATGGTGGCATTGTCAAACTAGTTATCTTTTAACTTTTCCTAGTCAAAGTCCTATTCACACAAGTTATGTCTTAATTTAGGGATTTTTTATTTTTTGTCTCACCTCATGTGGATGAGACATAGGTACTCACCTTCTGAGACACCTAAGTAATGTGCACATGACACATTAGTTATACTTGTCATATACACATGGAATATCAATGACACATATCTTGTACACATTCAAGGTAGTTAGAGTCCACAAATATCTTCTCATCTCATCTCTTTTCTATATAATCAAGAAATTTATATGGAATTGTATTATTTAGGAATATAATACATATTGCATGAACATTATTTCTTTTTTGGCTCTATTAAAATCTCTTATACAAACCTTATCATTATTTTGTAGGTTATATTAGGCTATGAGTATCAAATATCTAACTCCAACATGGTATTAAAGCCATAAATCCACAAAAAAACTTACAAAAATAGGGGGTTTCAATGAAAAAACTTCATATCATGCATCTTGGAGCCAAATGGACCCTACCATGTTGTTATTAAAAGCCATAAGAATCCTAATATTGACTATAAAATCATTTATTTTGGAGAATGTGACCCAAATCTTTGAGCAATTTTTTTGGTCATATGATGGTATGAATTCCTACATAGGACTCTTAGAGGTCACCTTGATAAGGTGGAAAATAAATAAGGATTGAGGTATACTTGGAGTGTTTTAGTCCTAGAGAAATAAATGTAAGATATATTACAAGATCAAGAAGTGTTTGCATGCCAAATAATTTTAAGGTGAGTGATATAACATTTATTAAACAAAAGAGTTAAATACAAATACTATACTAAAGGAAAAAGTGCTAAATAGACACTTTTTATCTCTACAATTAGTTCTATCTCTATTAATATTGAGATTGCTTAAAATTAATAATAAATATGTATCTTATGACTAGTGTATTTTAAACTTTCATTTTGTTTATGTAATGTCATATTTTTATGAACCATTATAATAAATACAATAAAAATATACTCTAAACTCATTATAATAATTTATAGTGAAAATGATATTTTAATTTTATTATCAATTTACATTTATCTTGAACTTTTAATTAATAACTTAATTTTTTAGTATCATATTCTATCAATAATTTACAATTAATAGATTCTCCCTTCAACGGTTGAATGTCATACCCTACGAAAACTAGGGATTTTCCTGTTTTGAACGGCACTAGAAATACTCTTCAAGGATCAATCTGTGGATCATGGTGCAAGGAAAGCAGCTGCAGTGAGAAGAATGGTCAGGACAACAATGCATTGAATACGGTGGAAAGAACAGGCAATAACAATGTCATTGTCGATAAAAGCATTGGAGGCCCCAATCAAATGAAAGGCGTAGGGAAGCCTTTAGGACAAAGAGGAGTAGGCCCTACTTTAGAAGATGGCGGCTTGTTTCAGAAAAGAAGCCAAAGGGAGGTTGTTGCTACTGGGGGAGAAGATTCCTGAGGTTGAGGGGAATCAATTTGGGCATTTTAAGGCAGTGAAGAACTCACCCAGAAGGTCTATAGGTGGGGGTGGAGGGGACTCTTCTCTACACCCTCTTTCTAAATCAATTGTTTTTGAAAAGGAATATGACAAAAATAAGGGTATGTGCAGGATCATCATAGAAAAAACAGGCCCTTAAGTGGCAAAAAATTCAGAAAAATCAGAGTCAGGCAACTTGACGTAAGAAATTGAATAAGTTATCTATATTATTTCATAAATATGTAAGAATAGAATCTCTAGAAAATTAAATGTAGTTTCTAAACTACTAGGTTTATTTAAAAAAAAAATCTATTTTGTGAAAATTTGAAATTTCAATGCAATATACTTAAATTTGAGGGAAAAAATAAGAAGTAGATGTCTGTCTAACCACCCTAACCACAATAAAATGATAATATTTGTTTATAATATTTTAGATATAAGTAGAGGACTCATGTCCCAATGTGATGCATATTTTTTGGTAATTTTTTTCCAATTAAATAATTAATTATGAATTTTTTATTACAACTTCTAAAAAATATAAAAACTTGTATGTCTGACCACCTTAACTTGGTCAAAACTTCATGAAATTCTATTTTTTTTTAATCCTATAGTATGCGAAGAATAGAATGTGACACATGCTTCAGATCAAAAAATGTGATACTGTTTGAAAGCTATAGATGTTTTTAAATCAACCTATCAATCAAGACTTTAGTCATAATTCAAATAGAAAATGAATAATAATTATTTATTAAATTCAAAGTAAAGCATAATTTATATTGGTGGAAAGATGAGAATATACCCATTAAAAACCCTTTTCGTTTCATCAATTTTGGGTAAAAAAAAAGTTGTCAGCCACATACCCTACACATACCCATCATATCGCAACTTTTTGGCCCATCATGATCTTGCACATACCGATAAGATCCTATGTGACTATCACTGGGATTGGGAAGAAAAATACACATTGATGTTAAAACCTTGGCATCTGGCTCAGCTACTAATTTTTTTGAGAAGGATCCTATCTAGGTGAGACTTCCTAACCTTCCCCTACAGTTTTGGTTTGATTCATGCTTGGAGGTTGTAGGGAACTATTTAGAAAGATTTTTAATGGTGGATGAAGGATCTTCAAATCTTTTGCATTCAACTTATGCCCGCATTTTGGTAGAAATGAATGTGTCCAAGGTGCCCCCAGAGGAGATCCAACTAAAAACTTCGAAGGGATGTTGGGTGCAACCTTTGGATTATGAAGGGGTGCCCTTTAGATGTAGATTCTACTATCAAATTGGGCATGTGATTGCTAAATTTTCCAAACACAAAGCATAAAAAACAGCATCTTGGTGGAAAGATGTGGCTCCCCAGCACTACACTATGAAGAAACAAGAGGAGAAGCAACTGAGTTCTCAACATAAAGGAAATGAAGAGGAGGGATAGGCATCTGGGGTTTCGAGTTAGAGTGGGAAGAAGCTCGTGTATGAGGTAAGAAGGGAGGATCAACAACTAAATAATGTTTTCTCAACACAGGAAGGGAACCCGACTGAGAATAGTGATAAAGTTGTTTTTAATGGAAGGGAAAAGGAGATGATCCTCAAAAATGGGGTTGCTACACCAGAGTGTTGTGAGAAAAAAGGAGTGGTGAGGCCATAAGAGAAAAATGATGGGAAGTGGAAGGTTGACAGTTAGAACCAACAAACAGGTAGCTGTGGGAATGAAGTCTAGAATAATCTCTATGAGTCTTCTTCAGAATGGCAGAAGGAGGCTGCAAGGGTGGAGGACTGGTGGCAAACGGTCATGGGAAAGAAAGCAAAGAAGGAAAAGAAGAAAGCCTTTGCAATGGTACTTCATTCTCAAACTAAAGGAAAATCAAATAATTCTTCAAATCTTTGACCTATTTATAGGCCTTTTAGGGGTTGTTGGTTTTAAGCCTGTGTGTTAGTTGAGCGAAAATTCTTTTATATTCTATGGAATCATTTATTGTAGAATTTGGTGGTAGGTTCAAAGGATTTTCCATAGGAATTGGCAGGGTTTGGAAGGAATTTTATTGTGAAAGTGTAATGAGAATAGCCTTGTAATATCTCATTTTTACTATTAATAAAATTAACTCTGTTACCGACCAAAAAAAAATTTACAATTAATATTTTTTATTAATATTTTATTTTTCAATTATTTTTATTCAAATTAAATAGTTTAATAATGATATATATTAGAAATGATAATTTAAAATCTTATATAACGTTTAAAGGTTTATTAGGCTTAAATTTTTTACTAATGTTTTTGAAAGTACTTGCAGCTTGCTAATCAAGATTTGGGAAGGATAAAACATGAAATAGAAAACATCAACAATAATTTGAGGTAAAACATGAATACATTTTATTTGAAATTAGTGACTATTTATTGTAAGTAAATAGTTTTTTTTTTTTTAATTAAGGATTCGTTTGTTTTTTTTCATAGGCATATGCATGGGGAGGACCTTCAAGGGCTAACCATAGAAGAGTTAAAAAAACTAGAACAAATGTTGCAAGTTGGGATGCACAAAATTCAATCAACAAAGGTATAATATTATTATTCATTATTATATGGGAAAATAACATGATTCACATAAATAATCAATTAATTTATAATAAGTAATCTAATTTAAGATAAAAAGTTGATATAAAGTATATTATTTAAATAATGTTTAAAATTTAAATTAATATAATTATTCATATATTTAGTCCTAAGTTTGATGTGTATTTAATTGTAATATTTATGGTTTCAATTGAATTGTTAAAGTGTTAGAAGTTTTAAAAAATTTAAACAATTTTTTTGAAACTAAAAATATTATGTTTGTTGTTGTGGTCCACTTTTAGAACTATAAAATTGACCTCTTCCCCTACAAACTATAACTTTTTTGTGGATTTAAACTTTGATTATTTTTATTTAGAATTTATTCATTTTGATATCTACAACTTGTGTCTAAAAAGGGGTGGTGTTGATGGACATTGTTTAGGAGTTTGCTAGGCTAGGATTGTTATCCAATTGTCAAACTTTAGTTACTACGTAAAAAATATAAAATGATGATCAAAGATAATTAGTAATTACACAATATTCCTAGAGTGCTAATGTATTGTTGATGTCACATGATAATGGTTCAGTTATCTCATAATGACTAGCATGCTACTTGAAATATGTGTGCTTTATTTAGCTCATAATGACTAGTTAGAAAGGAGAGACATTAGTTATATTTAAAGGTTTAAATTTATAAGTTTAGGAGTAAAATATTCACACTTTTATAATCTTCACAAGAAATGAATGTTATCTAATTTATTGAATGTCTAGCGTCTTGCATACTTGCTTTATTCTTTGTTAACTTTCATCTTACCAATATTTAGCAGCTTGAAAAAATTCTCCTTTGATATTTTCATCATAATTGTAGCCTATACATAAATGTTATAAATTATGAATCTTCTATAAAATTTAGTAAAATTCTCCTTTTTCCTTGAAACCATTCCTTATTATTTGCTTTCCATAAGAACCATAAGACTTCAATAGATAATAAAATCCAAAATATATTTAAATGAATTACATAAACCTTCTATAAAACCACAAAGGGCCTCTTGCCATTTAATCACTCCCTGATCTCCCCAACCCCCCCAAGATTAGCACAAAATATATTCCATACCTCTTTAGTATAAAAACATTCAAAAAAACATATGAGAAACAGTTTCCTTTTTCCTAAAATTAGTGTACAATTCCATATTAGAGGAGGATATGAAGTAAGGTAAAGTTTTTATAAAACAAATAGCCATTTTAAACAAGTTTTTTTTGGTTCTAATATACTTGACCAAAGAAACATAAAAATCTTAGACCACTATTTATTTGAAGTTTCTAGCTTTCATTTCTTGTTTAGGTGCCTAATTATATCCATGTTTTCATTTAAGGATTTATAAATTAGTTTGGTTTTCACTTTATGTAGCTCCATTTCATCTATCCATTTGGATTTATCAAGAATAACATTGTTGGAATCATATAGTACAAAAAAATGGCATAATTTACAATCTTCTCTCATTATAGAGTATGTCCTCCATTGAGATGGGGCAAATCAAACCTTGTACTAATGGATTCTCACTCTTTCATCTTATTATTGCAAAGTATGTCATTGAAATTTTTTACTTCTTTCTTATACCATGCTTTTATAAAACAACCTTGAAATAAATAAAGATATTTTCCTTTATGAGTTAAATTCCACTAGATAGATCTAGTTGGGTATAATTTATTCCTACTATTTTCTAGTTTATCACTGTTAATGACCATGCTTCTAACTTTCTCCCAAGCTTTCCATAAACTTTTTGAATATGTTAGATCCAATAGGGGAAACAAGAAATGTTCCAAACAATAAGTCTCAGAGGGGAAGAAGCTTCCAAGTTGTATTTTATCTTGTTACATCTAACTTTATATTATTCCTTACTAGTATTTTCTATAATTAATTTTCTTTTAAGGCCTTAAGGATCCATTTCATAGTTAGTGATATTCCTTTATTTTTTAAGTATTTCAATCGTATAACTCCTTTAGATTTATCTAGACAACACCATTCCATTTTATTGCATGTTTCTTATTTCCTTTACCATAAGACTGTAGAAATTATCTAATTTTATTATGAATTTCATTTATTTTATAGCTACTAAACAACCAAATAGAGGAGTAATAGAGATTGTCGGATGAAAGTATTTTATGACAAACTTGAATTCTTCCTGCCAAGGATAGATATTGTTTATTCCATTTAAATTTCATTTCCTTTCAATTTTAACTTTTACCAAATCCCACATGTCTTTCCAACATGGGTTTAAAAGAAGGGAATACCAAGTATCTAACCTACTTATTTGGTACCCCCATTGAAAATCATACTTTGCAAATAATTCAGGGGGTGAACTTTCCAACTTAGCATTACAAACTTTTTTGCAAATATTTTTTCTCTAGATGCTATACAAAATAGTTTTAGCTTTCGTATTAGGTTATCAAATTTATCTTCTTCTAGTTTAAGAAATAGGGCAGTGTCATCTACAAATTGTATGTTTAAGAGATCTTCACCATTATGGATAGAGATTCCTCTCATCTTGGGACTCAAACATGAATCTCTTATGAGGTAGGATATTGCATAGGATGCAATCTGTAAATAGTTTATGGACTAGAGGACACCCCTGCCTTATGGATCTCTACAAAGAAAATTATTCTAGAAGTGAACCATTTACATCCACTTGTGCAACATCTTTTATTAAATTTAGGATGCCAAAAGCTTCTAGAGCAATCATAAGAAAGGGACATTCAACTCTATCATAAACCTTTTCAAAATCAAGTAAGAAAATATCAGAGTTCTGATTATTGCATCTTGTCCACTCCATTGCTTCCCAACTAGTTATGAGAATCTCTAAAATGTATCTTCCTTTATTAAAACCAATTTGAGTGTTGCTTATAAAGAAAGAAAGAATGTCAATAAATGATCTCAATGCCATAATGTTTTCAAATATTGTATAAGACACATTGAGAAGGGTTATAGGCCTCCAATTTTTATTAATGATTTTTCACCATCTTTTGGCAACAGTTTTATTATACCATTTGTTTATACTACTTCCTAGGGAGCCTCTATCAATAGCTTTAGCGTACATATTTAATAAGTACTCACAAACCCAATCAATTCTTTTCTTATAAAATTTTATTGGTATGTTATCTTCTCGTAGTGATTTTTCATTATTTAGAACATGAATGGCTTTCATTATTTCCTATTTAGAAACTTTTTTATCTAATAATTCTACATTCTCTTTTGAGATCTTTTTGGGGATTAAGGTTTTGCAAAGGTTTCTAGAATTATGCCCGACTATATTATCACCTTTTGCTAAGAATAGATATTTATAGAAATAAAAGAATTATTTTTTACTTCTTTTGGGTCACTAATTAGCTTATTCTCAGCCCAAAAGTTCCCCACTTTTTTCTTTTACACATTTTTCTTTAATGAATATAAAGAAAAAATTAGTTCCTTTGCCCCTATTACTTAACCAATTTTTCTTTTCTCACCCCTAATCCTTGTGTTTTAGTAACTTGCAGGCTTCTCAAATAATTTTTGACATAGATTAGAT